>JAODAL010012170.1:0-96543 GCA_025379985.1 Phyllomedusa bahiana | reverse complement strand
AATAGCACATTCAGGAAAAAGTCTCTGAGACAAGCTAAAACACCCCACAAAAAAAACGCGTATAAAAATCAGTTTTTCCCGAAAGCGCTACCCACCCGCGGCACCCTTTTTCCCGGTTCATACGGTGAGGGAGTGTAAAGCTCCCACCCGGCGCGTCGGTCTTAAAATAGTGGGGTGAGGGGTCACAAAAATCCCGCCGGTCTCTAAATTGGGCTTCATCTCGCAAAGCCCATGCAGGCTATGCCCTTTTTCCCCCCCCAGATTGTTTTGCCCCATGTGCGAAAAGTCCCTCCCCACCATTTTATCAATAAAAAGAACACTTCTTTTTTCCCCCCGGAAGTCCCCCAAAAATTCGACTTTTTTTCCGAACCGAATTTTTCCCCTTAAAATTCTAAAGAATTCCCCCCTTCGTTAAAATCAATTCGCCCATCTCTACCATTTAGCTAACTACACTGTCAAGTCACTTTAAATTATGCCCTTTTTCCCAACTTTTGCTGCCCAGCAGAAACGTAGCTTAAAGAAGAAATTTCACTTTGTGGGGGGAGTGACTTGGGGGGCATTTTAAGGGTTTGGGTTGGATGGCTTTTCGGAAATAAAACCCCCCTTGTTGTTTGTCAGGGGAAAAAAGGAACATTTAAAAAAAAAAGATGATTACTGGCTTTCGGACCAAGGGTGGCAGCATTTCTGAAACTTCGCATTTTGGGAGTATTGTTGAAAACGATTTGAGAGAAAAATGACCCCCATTGTGAAAAAAGGGTTTCAAAAAAAACTGCAGAGCCCCACTTGCCTTTAATTTTAAAAGGGTAAACATGGCTTAAAAATTTGTTTAGGGAGGACAGACAGCTACAGGGGAGAAATCACTCCCAAAAAATTAACCAGGGGGCTACAAGATCATAAAGTAATTCATAGAGCTCAGTCTCTCTCCCACTACCATACGCTGCTCTGAGATAGGGCAGCATAAATCATCTGACAAATTAACTTTGAAGTGGTTTCTCGCAATGGTGTTTCACAGTCACAGGCAGCTTCAGACTCATGCTTCCTGGTCAGGCTGTTGGTGGTTCTATAGCAGTGATTGGCATATCAGCTCTTCTGTTCCTATCTTTTCCTGTTACTGTGAGATGACTGCAAAAGATTTAATCTGTTGGAAACAAAGCTTCAGGGCATCCAAGGAATGAAAATAAGTTAAACAATTTAATCTTGTAGAAATAATGACTCGGCTCTGTCTGACCATATTGATGACACCCCCTGCTATCTGTCTAATCAGGAAGGGAGAGCAGGACAGTAACCAGAGAAACTTGTGTGCACTCAGAGAAAATAAAATCTCCTGACCAGGGTAATGTATTTAGTAAAAGTCTTCATTTACTTGTCTCTACATGTTAGAAGCTGATAATTGTAGTGAAAAAAAAAAACATTAAAGAAATTTTAGTCTAGAAACAAGCCCCCAAAACCATATTTCAAATTGACCTTTTACCAGATTTTCATGAATCTGGCTATAAATGCCGTCTGATTATAGAA
Source organism: Phyllomedusa bahiana (assembly GCA_025379985.1). NCBI lineage: Eukaryota > Metazoa > Chordata > Amphibia > Anura > Hylidae > Phyllomedusa > Phyllomedusa bahiana. The sequence goes on along the minus strand of JAODAL010012170.1, from coordinate 95,028 downwards.
GTGAAAAAATGTCACTATATAACTTTGTTTTAGCACAAAAAATGGCTGAATTTCTATTGTAACAGTCACAGCATAACAAGAAACTTGAGGGCTCTATAGTGTAAATTTTTGTGGCAGAACTAAAACAAGTGATTTTTTTTTCTATTTTATTTTCCGGGGGTAGGGCTGTTTGTAGGTCATATGCTTTTTATAATAGGCAATTCCCAGGGCATGAGGATTGGATGTTTCACAATGGTACTAAATGGCAGCAAAGACATTGTCTGCAGCCAAATAACTGTCATCTGATCGCCACTGCTAAGAACACAGCCCCCTCCATGGTCCCAGCTTTTTTATATATATAGGTCTCTGTATACTACTGTACATTCACTTACACAGGTCCAGTAACATATAGAGTACAGCATGCAGAAAAAAGACAGCATTGCCGAACTGCATAGAGGGGTTTTCGGGTTGTAAGAACTGGCAGCCGGGTTGAGCTTTAAGTCTCCTTCTCTCATGCCCCGGTTTGCTTTTGAAAAAAAAGGTAACATGAATTCACTCATTTAAGGGGTACATGGTGGCCAATAGTAGCATAGTTTTACCTGTATAACTGCAGTATTGCCTTAAAAACGTGCTCCCTTGGCTTCCACATGTGGCTGTGATTTGGTTACATGGGCAGCACAGCTACTTTATTTAGTCAGTGCCTAGAGCACCATAGGCTGTAGATACAGTCCTGTATGTTATGGTCTTTACTGTCCACAGTGGATTATTGCCCCTTCCTTGGTCTCTCAATGTTATAGACACATTCACCTTTACACCCAAATATTGACTATCATCTATACCTAACACTAACCCTCCTTGACCTACCAGGTCCCTTTAACAATTGAGTTGGACTCCCTCAGCTGGGAACCATATTAGCTGCTTTATTACTATTGTGTTAGAGAAAACCCATGGAATCAGTTACAGATAACATATTTTTGGATATTAGAGGATCAGTCCAATCGGTAAGTTGTAGGTTTGTGGTATTGTTATTAAGAGAGTTATTTCCATTTTATAAAGTGATGGCATAAACTCTAGAATATTTTAGCAATACCCCAGACAGGAATACCCCTTTATTTTTCTATTCAGTACCGAGTTTTCCTGTAAATCTCTTGTGATTTGGGAATCGACTCAAATGGCCATCTCCCAGGCGAGATAAAAGTGTGTTTCCCTTCTTAAAGAGACTAATTAACCTTTCTTGTCGCATTCAAAAATTGAATTCTGGCACAAAGTATGTCATCAAAGCCTTGTACATCAGACTAAAAAGTAATTTCCACTGGCTCTGCTATCTTTACAAATACTTCAATTTTATTCTAATGGGCCTGGAAAAAAGGTGACACCAAATAGTGTTAAAACAGTTCTCAACTTAATAGACACTGGAAAGAAAATAAAAAAAGGCAATGAAGAGAATATCTGAATGATGAGGAGTTCTTATAATCGTAATAACCTTAAATCTGTAAAATAAAATTAATACTTCTAAAAAGTTCTCCTAATAAGTTAGAGGGATAATTTCCCATTGTTATTACATATATTAAGTCTTCTGAACACAAGTAATATATATATATATTATATTAAATTTTAAAATATATATATATAATTATTATATATATATTAATTAATTATTATATTATATTAAATATATATATATATATAGTATTGGACTAGGGCCCACCAGAGCAGTTGATTCTTGGGGCCCCTCCAATCGACCAGATGCATGGGCCCCCTCCGTCGTGATTATTCTTGGGCCTCAACAATGGATTTGATGCTTGGGGCCCACCAGTAAAGTTGATTGTTGGGGCCCATCAATGGATTTGATTCCTTGGGCCCATGAGTAAAGTTCATTATTGGGGTCCACCCTACAGCTACTATTCATAGACTGCACATATTGCACATGACTCTTGCACTCTGCCTCTCTTTTGCCTCTCTTCCTGTAAAGTAGTCCTAGGTCTGCCATGTCGAGGAGAACAACAAACCCAGAGACCCATGATGCCTAGAGGCCCAAGATATCCATTGATTCCCTGTGGTCCAGTCTGGGCCTAGATATATAGATGATGGCACCGTCAATTGGCTTATAAGGGTTGTTTGATTTAGACAAGGCTCTTTCATAGGTCCAATCAGGGTGCTCCTTCATTGTTCATGACCTTGGAAAATAGCAGGTATCAGCTAATAACAATCATTGTCCACAGATTTGAGTGGGCAATTTAAAAATAATCTGCTGTGGAGAATACAGTTCTGAGGAGTTGTAGGTTGGTGATAAGTGTTTTTAAAAAGAGGGGATTTTTCCATTAATAAAATTTATGACAAACCTAGAATTTTTAGCAATACCATCATTATAAGAAGGAGCAACCAGTAACAGAGATGCTCTTAGGTTCCAGCCTTATAATCTGGTTAATGGAAGGAGGACCGTAAAGAGGGTATTCCCTCAGATGTTTAATTGCCCCATAAGGTATATGAAAAGATTTCTCTAGATGATAAAATTGGAGCTTAGGTTGTCCAAACTGACACTAAACCTCTTCATGAGATAATCAGCCAATGAGGCAATCATTGTCTCCATGCCATGAGAATAAAAGTATTTAAATAACTAAAATCTATAACAGAGCAATTTTATGTTTTTGCTAAACAGTGAACGTGTCGTGTGGTGTTCACATGGTAGAGTTTTTGGATTAGCACGATGTCTAGTCAGCATGGGCTGATAAAATTGGCAACTCATTTTATCATTCTTTGGAACACATCTTAAGGCTTAAGGCACAGTCATTAAAGCTATATGATCAACTGAGGTGCCCAATGTGTCCCGGGAATGGCATATGCCACTGTAGTAATGACTCCAATCCATCTGTTTGACACAGGTGTTTGCCTGAAAACCAGTCAGGTGCTAGTTTTTAAGAAAAGGGTGAAGCCAGGGTTGTTGGCAGCGGACACTTGAGTGCAACAGTAGGATGACTTAATTTTTTCCCAAAATTTTTTTAAAAACGATTTTTGGGGTATCGTCTCCATGACCACTTTCAAATCTTGTTGAACATTGCCACCTAAGAGCTGCAGATACAGTTGTACAATGTCCTATGACTTCTGGAGCTATTGCTGGCATTTGTATGCTTAAAATGGTTGTCCTTTTTTTAGGATACTGCTGCCCTTTTAAAATGAAAATGAAAAAAAATTATATTCCCCTCTTACCTCAGATCTAGTGCTGCGCCGTCCTCACTCTCCGCCGGTCTTGTGTTTTCTTCTGGTCTTCTTCTGAATGCTGATTGGCGTCAGCAGTCATGTGTCATTGGCTGACATCACTGTTTGAAAGTCAGTGCTCCAAGAAGTGATGTCAGCCAATCAGCAGCTGCAGCGGTGACATCTCATTCAGATGAAGACAGAAATAGAACAGAATATAGTCTTAGAGTTAAGACGTCTGCTGGGTCCGGGTGAGAGGGGAGAAGACTATAATATTTTTCTATTTATTTTACAAGCTCAGCTGTAAACTAAAAAAAATGTCAAAGATCGACTTAACAGCCCCTTTACTAGAACAGTTTTGTCAACTTCTGAACAGGGACATCAACACTGCAGCCTCTGATTCATTGCTGTGGTCACTTGCATCTAAATTATATCACCGTTCAGAAATCTCCAAGCAGTGATGTAACTTCGTGACCTCTGCAGTCAATCAGATCCTGCAGACCGAAGAAATGCAGCCCTAGAACTAGGAACCAGAGGAAGGTGAGTTTAATTTTTTTTTTTTAATTTTAACGGGGACCTAGAAGCTGCCTATTAGTTTTTCTTAGGAAGAGGACAACTTCTTCAAAGAGGTTGTCTCACTATAGACATTGATAGCATATCGCTAGGATATACCATCACTCTCTGAAAGAGCCAGATCCCACCTCTGGAACCAGCACCATCTTCTAAATGAACCCCAAAATCTCTCCATTCTGATTGGAGATGTAGTTGGGACTTTCCCAGGGAATGAATGGGATTTCAGATTATAGCAGAGCATCGTCATTCAGCTAAACTCAAAACTCCCATTCAAGTCTATGGGATATTCCCAACCACCTCTCTGTGAGAGGTTTCAGAGCTCGTTTAGGAAATAGGTGCAAGTCCCAGAGGTGGGATCCGGACCTATCAGACAATGATGGCTTTTACTAGCGATATGCGTTCATTCTCTAAAGTGAGACAACCCCTTAAATTCAAAGTACTTGAACAGATAAACTAATACTTGACCAGTAGACTAGTAGATCAGTATTCCATTTCAGTATTCCATAGCAAATATCATAATTAGCCTTCCATGTTTATTTTTTGTTCTCCACTTTTTGCCAATGCAGGAGAGAAGAGTCCGGTGTTTTTTTTTTTTTGTTTTTTTTTTGTTCTCCACTTTCTTTCGAAAACAATTGCACCAATTCCTTACATGCAGTTCCTATTAAGAGGGGTCCTGGATGGGTTCTCTCATCCATTAGCTGAGAAGATGGGACAGACCAGGGTGAGCACACACTATCCTATGGCTGTTGTATGGTCTTTTTTTATATTTTTGTGGTCCAAGCGATTTTTTAACTTTGTATCCAAATATTACATTTGCAAAACATTTTCTGAAAACACAGCAAGCAAAGAACAAATGAAAACAAAACATCCACGTGCTTTAGTGCATTCTGGGAAGGTTGCCCTTCCCAAGTTGCATAAATTACTTTTTAGTTACAAACTGTTTCTATTTTACATTATAATTGGAAAGCTATAAATCTGTATACATTTCTGGACCGAGCCTCTAGCTGTGTTATTGTGACATTTGGTCATTATGCTGTCCAAATTTTCCAAAGCCGGTGCACAAAGAGCCAAGACCTCACTGGTGGATGGAACAATTTCTTGGCTAAAGCTCTGTTAGTGTAGGTGGAACATGTCATATTGTACGACACTTTATGTGCCTTGTGTACTAATAGCATACTAGAAGAAAAACAGCAAAAAAAACAAAAAACAAAAAAAACAATCATGTCTGTACAACGTCTAATCTCCCGGGAGAGATGAGGTTTGCCTATCTGTTATGCTTGCTTAAACATGTGTTTCCAATGTAAAGGTTAATTTGCTTAAGTGTTTTATGATTGCCTTATTAATTCTCTAAATTGTTTTGAAATGTGCTGTTTGTAGATAATGACCCATATGTATGGAGAAAATGATGACTACCTGCATATCATGAATAGAGGCATTCAGAGAGGTTCTGGTAGTCATCAGTGGTGTGTTTCTATTATATCAATTGGGAATAACCAACCAAACGAGAGCTAATCACATTACCCTCACATACAATCTTCCGATGGCCTCTTCAAGCCTACAGCCTAATGTTCTGAATTGATTAATATTGTAATTTGCTGGTTGATAGCTCTGCCTTTCAATAGGGGGATTTTCCATTTTTTATTACCTTGTGGCTCTTGGTATTAGTAATATGATAAGCCAGGTTCACATACTGAAGTTATGATAGTGATGATGATGCAGGAAAGCAAGAGCTTAGAAGGGTCTACTTATTCTTCACCTTTTTTTCTACTCCTGAATTAGGGTTAAGGTTTTCCCCGAAAATCCGAGTGCAACCATAATATGGGATACTATTTAAGCCCCATGTACTCAATGACAATACTATTGCAAATGCACAGTTGAGTCACATTATTATGATCCCTTTCTACTTTAAATGTTTAGAAGGAGGAAAGATCTCTCCTTGGGGAGAGCCACCTGGAAATGGGTTGGGGTGAGGATTTACTCGCCTATCAAACCTCCTTGACTGTTTTGCATAAAACAAAGGCTTATGGGAAATGAGAGATGAGGAACTCCACAGCACACTATGTTGGATGTAGTTATCCTCAATTCACAATGTAGCTCGCAGGAGCTTTGCAAAGTGAAAAGGATTTGAGCCAAGCCAGTTAAGTTCAGATGTAGACAGCTGTTTCAGGGTATTTGCCCCTCGTCAGTGCAGCGTAGAACTTACTGGTTTGGCTGGGTGAGAGGCGAAAGTGGCTAAGAAGAGGGAAAGATCTCTTCATGTTGGCAGTGCATAGCTTATGAAGGGAGTCATGTGTGGTGACCTGGCTTGAAGGGTATGTAAGGTGTGTTATAGGCGGTCTGCGCACATTTCTCTGATTACCCATGACAGCAAAAATGGTGATTTGTAAGAGTTACAAAAATGGATGATTATTGGCTTTCCAGCCCACAGTGGTGGTATTTCAGTGACCACACAGCTTGTTAACTCTTGGCGTGCAGCTGTGGTGAAAATGTGTTGGGAGGGGACAAATGGCACCATTGCGAAAAAGAGATGTGGAAATTGGGGAACACCATGTGTTATTGATGTGAGAGGTGAATGTTGGTTACAAAGGTGCACAAGGGTTGACCAACACACTTCAGTGGAGTAGCTCACCACCAAAATGAACCAGGGGGCAACCAGATGTGTGTCCACAACAACAGTTTAGTGAACCCTACTGCATATGGGGCTCCAAAGTTGGTGGACGTTACTGCTCCACTGCTAACCAAGCTGCACTGGCAAAAAGGTCTTCAGTATTCATGTCAGTATCAGATTTGGACCTCTGCTAATTGATAAAGGGTTGGCTTCACTGATCAGTCACATTTTCTGCTCCATCAAATGGATACTGGTGTGTGAGAAACATTAGAGAACAAACACCCTGCAACCATTGCTGAAGGAGCACAAGCTGGTGGTGGTGGCGTTATGGTCTTGGGAATCTTTCTGTGGCATTCTCTGGGTCACTATCCAAAGACATTCTCAACCAATTTGGCTATGAAACCATCCTTTCACATTTTGTACACCCATACATGCTGATTGTCTTTCCTGCGGCGGATGGGATTTTCCAGCAAGATAATGTGATATGTCACATGTCTTACAAATATTCGACGTTGGTTGAATATTGGACCGGAAGTAATAAGCTAATCCTTACTAACCAGTAAAAAAGGTTATGGTTAGTACTGGGGTTAGGGTAAAGAAAAAAAAAATTGGGTTCCGACCTCCCCAAATCTGAGTTTTTCTTCACAAGTTCGGTCGATTGAGTGATGAAATGAGCAGTGACAAGTTCAAGTCACACTATCCACTACCTATGATATCATGGGGGTGCAGAAGTTTACAGAATTTGTTCAGAAGTGTAACCACATAACTCCAGGGGAACTTAGGCTAATTTGTCTCCTATTGAAGAAACAATGCTGACATTGATATATTGTGACTCATTTTGGTTCTACCTTAATAAATAGCTCTTGTAAACTGCTATTACTCAGATGGTATACTGAGAGTCACCTAGAGGAACAGCATAATTATCCACATAAACTCTACAGAGTGTGATGTCTGAAGATTGTGAGCACTGATATTTTATTAGAATTGTCTTTTGTTCATTAAACATATAGGAGATAAGTGAAGAGGTGGATACAGAAAGTAATGGGTCCCTTGCTATCCAGTGGCTTAGCTGCATGCGTTGTATATCTATAAATTCAATGCTTGCTCTGAGCCATGAAGTTCATTAACTCAGTTGTGTGCACGCCAACTTATAGAAAGAAGGAAGCTGCTTTTAAAGTGGCAGTGGGGCACCCGCCTACTGGGCACCTCTACAGCTTCACTGGGTGTACATATGGTCTTTTTAAGGCATTTTTATTATTTTATGCAAAGTTAAAAGTTTCCATACATTTCATTAGTTTTTGGTAGCATTGTCTTTAAACTGTATGACTTTGGGTTTAAAAGTTTTTCATATCATTTCCCCAAGCTTTTCAATAGTTGGGGAGGAATTTTGGCCCATTCCCCCTGACAAACTGAGAACTGACCATGTTTGTAGGGCGTCTTGCTCGCACCTACTTTTCCCTTTGCTTATAAATTTTCAAAAGATTGAGATCAGGGGTTGTGATGACCGCTCCAAAACATTGACTTTGTATCCTTTAAACCACTTTTAACCCGTTTGGGGAGTACTTCGGTCATTGTCCATTTGGAAGACCCCTTTCCCCCAAACTTTTAAATTCCTGGCTGATGAGTGAGAGTTGCTTCATATTGCCAATAATCTTTTCCCCTGATCCCCTATTTTTTGAAGTGCACCTGTCCCCCGCAGCAAATAACTCCACAACATGATGCTGCCACCCCCATGTTTCACAGTTGGCATGGTGTTCTTAGGCTTCCAAGCTTCTCCCATTTTCCTCCAAACGTAACAATTGTCATTATGGTCAGACAGTTCAATTTTAATTTTGCCAGACCACAGGAAATGTCTCCAAAAATGTAGGTCTTTGTTCGTGTGTGCATTTGCAAACATTAATCTGTCTTTTATATGTTTCTTTTCGTCTAATGGCTTCTTCCTGGCAGAGTAGCCTTTCAGGCCATGTTAATACAGTACTCGTTTCACTGTGGATAATGACACAATGGGTGGCATGTATGATCGGGTTTTCCACCCTTTTTCTGGCGTAAAATGCGCCTAAGTGAGCTGGTGCGATGTCTAATGCGCCAAACGAATGTGTTAGGCGCATTGTTCGTAAGCCTCGACACTTTCAAATGCGCCTAACATGAAGGGTTGTTCTGGGGGCATCACACCACATTCGTAATATTAGACACATATATGAATGTGGTTCGGCAAAACTAGGCGCATTACTGTTCGAACAGGCAGACCTATTTCAATGTGGTCTGCCTGAGCCTGAGGAGTCAAAGTGGAGCTGAATTTGCTGTTAGGGAAAAAAATGTCCAATATTTCTCAACTTACACCAATACAATAATAAAAAATTATTTCTGTTAATTATCAAACCATATAAAATTAAATTATTAAAATGTAATAAAAAACTTTATCATATAAAATTAATATAAAAATATATAATTTCCCAAAAATATAAAAAAACTCCTATAAAATGTATTTTTAAAAAATTAAAGAATCTAAAACTAATTTTACATTAAATAAACCCCCTGATGATGAAGAGATCAGATTTTTAAATTTTAATTTTTACTACATTAAATTTTAAATGTATTTTTGCTGCTCTCACCCTTTATTCTACATACAGCAAGAGCCCGCACACACAGGTCTTGCTGGGACCCTTTTGTACTCCAAGCAGGCCCGTACCATAGTTACAATTCAGACATGCTTTTCCCAAAGGGAATTTTTCTCTTATTTCCAGTCTGTTTTAAAAACCTTTTTAATACATTTTGGCCCGCTTTTTAATGCCCTAATTTCCGTAATGGCCTAACACAAGGCGAGGCGGGGCCCCCGAATTCACACCCCTTTTAAAGAACGCAAAAAAACCCCACTTTTTTTAATCAGATGTTTTTCCCGGGCAGAAATCTTCATAAGGCCTGTTGCTTTGTTCTTGGGTTATATTCACTTTGTGGCCCAAAGCACATTCATTTTCTGAGAAAAAAACCCCATCTCCTTTAGGGGTTAGGGAGGGCTGGACATTCCCATCTGTTTGTTTTTTCCCTCTTTTTTGGGAAAAATTCTTTCCTGATATCTTGGCTATTTCTTTAGACTTTCCCATGATTTTTACACATAGAAGCAGTGCGTTCTAAATGGCATAAAAAACATCAAAAAGGTTGTCTCTAGAAAACCCTCAGTTGTTGCCAGAAGCTACCAAAGACATGACATCATCATACGAGCTGTCCAAAAATTTTTAAAGGAATAGTAATCCTAGTTTATGTAAACTTTTGACTTTACCAAAAGTAATAAAAATGCCTTAAAAAAACTCTCTCTCTCTCATTATTCTGGCATTTGGCAAATATAAATAATTTTGGTTCCTAATTGACCTAAAACGGGGAAGGTTTATTGTGATTTCATGTCAGATAGTGAGAAAAACATGCAGATGTGTCTTTTTGTATAGTGTATGTAAACTTCTGGCTTCAACTGTACATGGAGTGGTAAACTGTCTCTACTCATTTGGCATAACTGCTAAAATGAAAAATTTTAAAGGAAAGATCATGTCCCCTAATTCTGAATAACCTAAGGAAGACACGTCTGCTAAATTTCTGCCATGTGTCCACCCTGACCTGTGATTGGCTGCAGCGTCTTATGAGAGTTGGTCAAAATGTCATCAGTGGGCAACCTTGAACCTGGAGTAAGCAGGTTTAAAGGTTTTTATTTCTATTTTCTATCATTCCAGAACAACTGATAAGTATTTTAAAATATTGGAACAGCCCTTTAAGTTATTGTGATGTATACCTGAAACCTATGACTAAAACACAGTGTGAAGGGGAACTTTTAGACATGGTAGGGGTGTGACTGTCTTTAGTTTTTGGGGCCTGACTTTAAAAACATTTTACTAAATGATCTGTTTTATGCATTTTTGTTGTATTTTTAAGTTCTTTATTTCAGTAGAGAAAATCTGCAATTTCATATAGGATTTATAGCATTATTACGTAGTAAAGAGAGCTGCAGTGGGACATACGTAAACTTTCTGAATCTTCACTCATACTAGATATTGTGCTTGTCTCATAGCAAGATACCAGCTGCTCGAGGGCCACTGCCTTGTTTATAGATAACAATGTGTAAATGGTCGGAACAGACGAAGATTGATCTCAATACTCTGTTTTCTATTTTCAAAGTTTTGTCACTATAATTTCATGCATAAAAAAGTTTTCCACACTCGCCTTATCACATTAAAAATAATGAATACAAATGATGCTGGGTATCATTAGCATCACAGTGGTAGAATATTTCAGTCCTGCTCGCCATCTGTTAGAGTTGTCTGCTCTCGCAAATTTTTGCATTGAAGGCAAAAGACACTCAATGTAATGGAAGCATTCTCATGAAATCTGTGAATACAAAACTTTGTTGTTTGCTGGAAAAAAATTAATTGTTTGGAATGTATTATATTTTTCCTGACTTGGAGAGTTGTCCAACCTGAATAAGAAGTTCGATGTCCGGGTTATGTAATTGACAGATACAGAAGTTATGATAGAAGAAATAATGGTATTGATGTTTATTTTTAAGAGGTTACGCCCTTACCCTTAGTATAAAAGAAATTATTTCAAGCATAATATGTTATAAATGGCAGCATAAGGGTTCAGTGGTTGGCACAGATGCATTGCAGCACTTTGATCATGGGTTTGAGTCTGGTCAGAAGAAAACATTTGCATGGAGTTTGTGTGTTTTGCTCATGTTTCAGTAGGTTTGTTCTATATCCACATGGTCCTGGCTTTTCCTTCACAGTTTTTGGCTCTCTTCCCTGAAAGGTTTGACCTGTTCCCTAATTTTGTCTGTATTTCCTCAAGATTTTGACTTTACCCTTCCATTTCCTTTATTGTTCTTGCTGCTACCTCATTTTATGGTTCTATTCCTTCATGGTCTAGCTGTTTCTTCAAATTGCTTGCTCTATCTTATATAAAGTTCTGGGTGTTCCTTCTTACTTTTGATTCTATTTCCTCGGGGTTCTAACTGTTCCTTCATAATTCTGTATCTATCTCTTTTATAGCTTTGGCTTTTCCTTCATATAGTATTTCAAACTCTGTTTCCTTCAAGGTACTGGGGTTCCTTTTGTTCCTTTAGATTTCATACTGTCTCCTGCAAGGTTCTGGGGTTCCTTTTGTTAGTTTATATTTCAGGCTGTTTCCTTCAAGGTTCTGGGGTTCCTTTTGTTCCTTAAAGGGGTTTTGCCATGATGTAATGTTGGCGTGGGATCCTCCAAAATGGGTTTTTAATCACTTTTTCTAAATATATGTGATTACAAAAAGTGCAGCCTGAGAGAGCTACAGGCTGCCTTACCTGCCCTTAGTTACTTCAAAGCTTCTACTAGATACGACCTGGCAAGAGCTGCTGGCCGGGCTTGCGCAGAGAACACTTCTTATCTGATGAGACTGAGCTGCAGAAGCTTTCAAGGCACCGGGTAGAAATAAGTTGTGTTTTGTATACAGAATGCACTAGTTGTAGTGTGATTATCTGAGTAGATCCCTGCTTTATCTGATGACAGAGAACATGAAGAAGCTTTCAAGCTGATGTGGAGAAAGGTGTTGTCTTTTGTATACAGAATCCACAAGTTTAGTTTGATTATTTCTGTGAACATTTCACATGATCCCTTATGCAGCTCTGTGCTCTGGCTGTGTCTCTCTCTCTCTCTTTCAGCTCCATGGCTTGTTTACATTTGCTTCTTAGCAGATAAGGCACATCCTGGCAAAACCCCTTTAATATTTCATACTGTCTCCTTCAAGGTTCTGGGTTTCCTTTTGTTCCTTTAGATTTCATACTGTCTCCTTCAAGGTTCTGGGGTTCCTTTTGTTCCTTTAGATTTCAGGCTGTCTCCTTCAAGGTTCTGGGGTTCCTTTTGTTCCTTTACATTTCAGACTGTCTCCTTCAAGGTTCTGGGGTTCCTTTTGTTAGTTTATATTTCAGGCTCTGTTTCCTTCAAGGTTCTGGGGTTCCTTTATATTTCAGGTTTCATTTCCTCAGGGTTCTGGCTGTTCTTTCATATTTCTTGCTCTAATTCCTTCAGGGTTCTGGCTGTTCCTTCATATTTCATGCTCTTTCTCCTTCTTATTTCTGTCTCCTTCAGGTTTTGGCTGTTCCTTCATAATTCTGTATCTATCTCCTTCATAGTTTTGGCTTTTCCTTCATATAGTTTTTCTGGCTTTTTCTCCTTCAAGGTTCTGGCTGTTTATTCACATTTCTGGCTATAATTACTTTATGTTTATGTCCCTTTCATGCTTCTGGCTCTATCTCTATCAGGGTTTTGTTAGTTTCTTCATATTTCCAGTTCTATTTCCTTGTGGTTCTGGTTCTTCCTTTATCTCTCCAATTCTATTATCTCAATTTCTTGCTGTTTCCTAACATTTTTGGCTGTATTTCCTAATGGTTAAGGCAGTCCCATCACAATTTTAGCTTCATTTTACTCAAGATTCTGAGATTGTTCCATCATGGTTCTGTTCTATTTGTGTTCCCTCAAGGTTTTTCATATGTTCCTTCTCGGTTATAGCTCAGTTCCCTCTATATAAACGTAGTTTGATTCTGGATCCTTGTTATGGTTGCCTGTCACATTTCTGTCTGCCCTTGTAGTTTTATTTGTGCCCTCACATAAGTGTCTGCATTCTCTAGTGTTTCTAGCTCTGCCATTTTGGTTCTATTTCTCTTGGGGTTCCAGCTTTGTTTTCCTCTCGATATTGAGCTTCGTCTCATTATTCACTTCTGTTTACCAGCTTGTGATGCTTAATGATCCTTGCTCTGTTGCCTAATCTTTTTTTGCTTAGCTTTCTCTGGGTTCTCGCTCTGTTTCCTCATGGTTCTGACTTTGAAATTATAGTGGTCCTTTAAGTTACAATGTCTCAAGATACAATATTTTCAACATACAATGTACTTTTCTGGGACATAGTATGTTGAGTGTGTTTTTTCAAAGCTCCAGACAATGATCCAGCTAATTATTAAAAACATTTTACTTGTAAAACATCTGTTTTAGTTAAGTGCATGCAGTAATTGGTGGTCTAGTAGCACCTCTCTACAGTACAGTGCAATACTACATGTCCTGTACTGCTCTTACATGTATCAGTGCAGTGCATGCAGTGATTGGTGGTCTAGAAGAGCCTCTCTACAGTACAATACGATACTACATATCCTGTACTGCTCTTACATATATTAGTGAGGTGCATGCAATGATTGGCAGTCTAGTAGTGCCTCTCTACAGTACTGCGTTGTACTACATAACCTGTAATGCTCTCATCTCACATGTGTTAGTGCAGTGCATATGGGGATTGGTGGTCTAGTAACACCTCTATTCAGGACAGTGCAGTACTACATGTCCTGTACTGCTCTTACATGTATTAGTGAGGTGCATGCAGTGATTGGCAGACTAGTAGCGCCTCTCTACAGTACAGTGCGGTACTACATGTCCTGTACTGCTCTTACATGTATTAGTGAGGTGCATGCAGTGATTGGTGGTCTAGTAGCTCCTCTCTACAGTACAGTTCGGTACTGAATGTCTTTACATGTGCCAGGAAGAGAAACTCCCAGGTTAGGGAAATGCCATTTTTTTCTGGTACATTATTTATTAAGTACATGCCCCGAAGAAGCTCCTGTCCTCAAAATAAAAAGTGATTTCTGGCTTCTCTTTCTGGTGTTATATGAAATTACTTGCTTTATCTAGATTAGTTATTTGCTTCATTTTCTTAAATTCTCATTTTTCTCTATGTTGGTGGCATTATGGGGTCTTGGAACCAATTACCAGTTTTCCATAGAGTTATGGGTTCAATATATAATGGTTGTCCTGGCACCAATTAATATTGTATGTTGAGCAATCACTGTACTTAGTTCTGCTTGTTTTCTTATATTTCTGCCCCTTCTTCCTCACAGTTCTTCCTTTGTACCCTCATGCATAGTTGTGTGTTTGGTTCCTTATATTCTACCCAGGTCCCCATCTCTCCGTTCCATTACTTCCTCTTTGTTTTTAGCTTGTCCATCCAACAATGTTCTATTATCTGGATGCGTCAGAAGAATTGTCAAAGGGCAACTTTCTAAAATATATAGCAATATTTGTCATCAACAAAAAATTATTGAAGGGCTGATGACAGATGTGAACGAAATGCACGAATTAATATACTAAATGTAATAATTACATTCAGTGCTCGGAGACTCCCTCGCTTCTATCCATTACAAAATTGCTCTTACGCAGTCACTAATGAAACCAATTAAAAAGTTGAAAAAGTTTAATAATACATAAAGTACCCTGGAGCCAAGTTTGATGTGATGAACTATAACAGATTATCACTTATTTTACTGCGTCAGCATTCTTGAGTCTAACACAACTAAGTAATTAAAGTATCCAACATTGGTTTGTGATTATGAGAGCGGCTGTGGATATCTATGTTGTGTAACGGGTAATTATTTTGATGCAAATGATCTGACACAAAAGAAACACAAATTTAGTAACCATACAAAGTTTCTTTATAAGTCACTAATGTCTTAGCATAAGTATTTCCGATTACATTTTATTATTGCCATGGGACATTAATAAAACAATTGTACTTTGTGAGTATATTACGCAACCTAGAGGGGATTTTGGCAGTTAAACCATCCAGTTAGCTGTACAGTGACAGTCAAAAGCTTATCTATTGTTTATAACGTATGTGATGCAGGTCATGGATTCATTTCTGAAGTCCTCAACTTGATAGACAAAAAATGTACTTAAAGGGGTTTTGCCACGATCTAATGTTAACGTGGGATCCTCCAAAATAGTTATTTAATCATATATGTATGATTTTAATCAAAAATATATGTCATCAAAAAAAGTGAAGCCTCTGAGAGCTACAGCCTGACTAACATGCCTTTGGTTTCTTGACAGTTTACACTAGACACGACCAGGAGCTGACAGGAGCTGAACTGGCCGCGCTTGCGTTGTTTGCACTTCTTATCTGATGGCAGGGAACATGAACGTGCTTTGAAGAGACTGGGGAAAAAGATCCTGTGTCTTTTGTATAGAGAATCCACTGGTTGTAATGTAATTATCTGAGTAAACTTGCAGACGCTCCCTGGCTCTTTGCTCAGCCCCCGTCCTTTTCCCCCTGCAGCCGTTCGTGAAGGAATAAAAGAACGCTGCCTGCTGAGCTTATCTTCTCTCCTGAGCAAATAAGAGGGAGAAATGAAACACATATAGCTTGTGCACAATACAGTTCTCCTCTGTGGTTTAACAAAACAATGTTTGCTCAACTACAGAGACATGTATGAAGATCGACGCGTCGAAGCGCCTGTTTTCATGTTTTTTACCATGAAAACTGCGCCTGATGTATGTCGGTGCTAAAGTGCGCTCATAAATGCAGGGCAAACTTCGACGCCTCCGGCAGACAGACCACATTGAAATAGGTCTGCGTGTCGAAGCTGTAATGCGCCTCACTTTGCACGCTGGAGTTTTCGAATGTGGTGCGTCCCACCCCAGAACGCCCACAGCACGCCCCTTCATGTTAGGCGCATTAGAAAATGTCGAACCTTGCGCCTGATAGCGCATTAGGTGTGTCCGACAGTGGAGCCGGCACAGTGAGGCGCATTATACGCCTGAAAATGTGTGAAAGCTCCGATCATACATGTCCCCCCTGAGTATCAGGAACGTGCATGGGAGGTGGGGCGATGACATCACAGAGGAGGTACTTGTTTTTTTAAACACAGAAACACAACGTCCCTTTTTTCAAGCCTCAAGAGGGGAGTATCAGCCTCTTAGGTAAGGAACTCACTTCTTGGCAAAACCCCTTTAAAACCATCCCTAATGCTCTATTCAAACCTATTGAATAGCGCTATTCATCTATGGTTATAATTTTAGAGTGTGATTTCACTCTACCAATGGTCTTAGATATAAATTATATTACATTGTTTATCAAGTATTGTATAAAGTATATGCAGGTAAAAATAATAGTAACAATGACTAAGCCCTTTCATTGGGATGCTGGTGCTTTAAGTACCAGTGCCAGAAGCAGCCTGCGGTCAATGTGGAGGTACCAGGGAACCACAGGAAGAAGAAAGGAGGGGTATATTAGGCATATTAGGAAAGCCTGGCCTTTTAGGTAATAAGTTTGAGGCAAGTGGATAGAGTATAAGCATAATGGGGTCATCTGCACAGTGGCCGGCAGTGGAGCAGATGCAGGCAGATGACAGTACAGGGTCTGAAAGAAGGAGGATCACAGAGAGAGAGATATAAGTGAAGTAAGACAAGAAGTTGCTGAGGCTGTTAGCCTGTGAAGCCAATCACCAGGTCTAGCATCCCAAGGTTAACGTAAAGTCCTAGCTGTTACCACTAGTCTTAGAAGGTCAACGGAGAGTGGCAGCAGGCAATATCTGCTTAGCTAAGACAGGTGCTGCAGAGGGGGACTGAGGGGCATACTGGAGTGCATTGGAGGTGACACCCCACTTATAAGAAAATTGTCCACCCCTTACTGTCTATTAAATTGCATGTGAATGCCTGAGATAATGAATTTCATGGCTAACAAATACTTATGGATTGTTAGATTGTTTAGATAGGGTGCTCTATGATCAGACATTGAATGACAAGGGGCCCTAGTTCTATTTTTGCACAAGGGCACTATGCTGTCTTTTTTCTCTCCTCCTATTGACATGAGCTGGCAACTTCTTCTCCAATGAACTCTGGATGGGCAAAACATCTATAATGGGAATCTATTGCCACTTTTTTACTAATTAAAACAAAATACTGATCCATATTCTTTTCTACTTAGCTGTTTTTTCCTGATTGTAGAATTTTTAGTTCTGTTGTCTCTATATGATTATTTGGGCAGCCATTTTACCTGAGCTGCCTTTAACCCCTTAAGCTGAATGCTTGAAAAGTACTTAGAGGGGTGTTATCGTTTGAGCTGTTCGTGCTGTTCTGCTAATTTTCTTAGATTGAGTTTGAAATCCAGGGGCGTGTCTCTCCTCTCAGCAGGCGTGTCTCCCCTCCCAGCAGGCGTGTCTCTCCTCTCAGCAGGAGTGTCTCCCCTCACTGAAGAACTGTGACATCATCATTTTGTTTGAAGCAGAGGAAGCAGAAGGGTGTCTGGATATAACAGCTCTGTAGCCTCCTGCCTGCTTATTTATGCAGCCTTGAGGCTCCAAACTCCAGCAAGCACCTGTCATATGTCTTAGTTTACACACAAATGACATTGAAAGCCAGCAGCTTTAACTTCTAGTGGTCTTCACCCAAATTGTACTGACAACAGGCAGAGACCTTTACTCAACTACAAGGACAAATGTCAGCTTCAAGTAAAGATCTCTGCTTGCTGTCAGTAACATGAGAGTGAAAACAATGGAGGGAGAAGCACTCAGCTTTTAGAAAAGACCCTGCTCAGCCTATTACTAACTTGGGCTGTTGGTGCAGCAGTAGAGTTTTTTAGCTTTACAATTTATAGAGACCTAAAATATATATGTCAATCTCTATAATGATATATATATACACATACATAGCTCCCCTATATCATGTCTTATCCCACAGAGTATATGCATTGTATCACATATGTTGGAAGTGCTTGGTGTGACTACTGTGACAATGGGACACTATATAGGGGAGCTTTGTGTGTGTATAAATAAAATTATAGATGTCTACACATATATTTTCATATCTTTACATATGTGTACAATTTATAAAAGAAAAAAAAAAAAAGAAAACTACTGATAGGGCTTGAACTCCCAACATCTCTCTTGCAAAGGTGATCACCTAAGCACTGCACTATACAAGCAGCTTATGCAGACACATTGTTGAATCCCTATGTTATACACTACAGACGATGACATCATAAGGAGGTGAAGCTTGCATTAGCTCTGAGGAATAGAACGCCCTCTTTTCAAAGTAGAAGCTTAAGGACTGGACCTGTGAGGAGATGAAACAACCTCTTGGCAAAAGCCCTTTAAACAGGCAGTCATTGCCCACATCATCACCATAGAGCTGGGAGATATATATAGAGACAGCAGACCTTGGTTTCACTATTTAACTATTTAACAGCTCAGAGGGGAGTAAACACTGAGGGCGACATGTATGAAGCTCGCCGGGTCGGGGTGCTCTTTTCCGCTAGTTTTCTGGCGAAATCTGCGCCTGATTTATGTTGAGGCCGGGGTGTGCTCATACATCCTATGTAAAGTCCGCCGCGCCTCGCCAGTGTTTGAGGCGCAGTGCGTGAATTAGGCGCAGTGCGGCGCTGCGCCTGAGATTTGCCGCCGGAGGGAGTGTGGTCCTCCATGCGGGGAAAAGTCCGCCGCGCCTCGCCAGTGTTTGGGGCGCATTGCGGGGACTGAGGCGCAGTGCGGCGTTGTGCCGAAGATTCGCCGTCCGAGGAGGTGCACTCATACATGCGGGGAAAAGTTCCCTGCGCCTCGCCAGTGTGTGGGGCACAGTGCGGGGACATGGGCGCAGTGCGGGACTGCGCCGAAAATCTGTTCCGATGCGAGACAGGCTGGAAAACAGCGAGAAATCATTCCACATGTCGCTGCGGAGTATGAATCAAAAATCGCCTTTATAAAGGCGTTCAACATTCTCAGAAAAAGAGCTGAAACCTTAAAAATAAAAAATACATAAAAAAAATCACTTTCCAATATCCTAATTCAAGAATTAGGATATTGGAAATTAGCGGGAAATACAGTAATTCAAATTCTGAAAGCTATTCTTATTGGTCGGCATAAACCGGCCAATCAGAATAGGAGCAGCAGTGAACCATTAAAACCTATGGAGAACTATTGACCAATCAGAATCAAAGGCGGGACAGTTCAAAATACAGTAAAAATGCAGAATAGAGCTGATTGGTTGAGCTAGTGGGGGCTTGGCTAGCTCAGCCAATCAGAATAGGAGCGACAAAGACCCATTAAAACCTATGGAGAACTATTGACCAATCAGAATCAAAGGCGGGACAGTTCAAATACAGTAAAAAATGCAGAATGAGCTGATTGGTTTGAGCTAGCAGGGCTGGCTATCCCAGCACATCAGAGCGCGAGCTACTTCTCCCATTGTAGTCTATGGAGAGATCGACACAATGCAATCTCGGCTCTCAGCGCCGTGCGGCATGGAGTATGAATAAAAAACTCATTTTTATTACGTGTAAAACATTATCAGATAAAGAGCTGAAACCTTCTCTAAAAATAAAGCAGTTAAAACCCCGAACAACGCGTTTGTCGCCGAGACCGGCGCTAAATAGGGAATTGCAATAGAGAGAATCGCCGGATAATACAGTAATTCAAATTGTTTAAGCTCTTCTGATTGGTCGGCATAAACCAGCCAATCAGAATAGGAGCGACAGTGGCCCATTATATCCTATGGAGGAGAATTGACCAATCAGAATAGGAGCGACAAAGACCCATTATAACCTATGGAGAAAAATTGACCAATCATATTCCAAGGCGGGACAGTTCAAAATACAGTAAAAAGGCAGAAACGAGCTGATTGGTTGAGCTAGCGGGGGCTCGTCCAGCTTAGCCAATCAGAGCGCGAGCTACTTTCTCATAGAGTTCTATGGGGAAAAGAAATTCCGAGCGAGCTCTGTGATTGGCTAAGTTAAAAGAGGCGCCGTTATTTGGACCAATGGGAGAGCGAGCGACGCTCCTATGGGTTTTCTAATGCAATCTGAAATAAAACTGTACATGGCCGAAATCAAATGATAAGACTACAGAAGTTGTCCCGATGTGTATATAAAATGAATAATAATATGGGGGTAAAGAAAAAAAAATATTAAATCAATAAAATCATGTTTATTTCTTTATTTTCGTTGCACCCATACTATTGATCCTTGGCTAACGAAAATAAAGAAATAAACATGATTTTATTGATTTAATAAAATCAACCCTAATCTGGTTGATTTTATGCTGAAAGTATTTTTGAGGTTTCAGCAGTATTTGGTGACTTTCAGTTTCTTTGAGAAATTAGTATAAAATAAAAAGCTGATAGTGGAGTTCTTATGGTACCTAGTTTGTAAAAATGCATAAGCATAATAACTTTATTCACGAGGAAGCTGTTTGCTAAGCAACAATATTTAAGCCAATGTTAAAACTTTTTACAGAATAAACAATTTCCAAAATAGCAAGGCAGATGTAGAATGTTTTAGAAAAATTGCCTAGTGTTTGGGACTGCTATGAAATAGAAAGTGCGTACCCATTGAAGCTGACGCTGCTTTAGGGCCTCTGCTCCTCTGGGGTTCCTTGGTGGTTCCCCCAATGACAACACGTCCATTGGTTGGTCACATTACAGCCAATCTCTAACCTCATTGATCTCATGAAGAGACCCATTAAGAGGTGAGAAAACTCTTTTTTTTTTTATTATTATTTCTATAGCAGTCATGGTATTAGGATACTGGTGTGTATTGCTGGAATACAATGGCAAGGGCTAAGAATCAAAACACAGGGAGGCACTGAAGACTTGATCCAGAAGCAGCAGGAAAGTAGGCAGGGATCCAAGGCGAGGAGTAGTAGGAGACTGACGAGGTGGTCAGCAGGTGTCCCGGGGTTTGCAGGGTGTCCCGGGGTTTGCAGGGTGAACTGCGAGTAGAGGAATAGACTGGAAGGTAAGTTTCTGGTTGAGAGGACTATAAGCTAAGAAGGAACTCAAGCAGTAAGCAACAGGCTTGATGAGTTTATATAGGAACAGGAAGCAAGATGGCAACCAGCTGAGACACAATGCACCATCTTGACTAAGGGCAAACTTTATGGCAAACACAGTAAGTTTCACGGTGTAGCAGAAGTTTCCTGACACATAGCCTGTAGATGACTTTTCTAAAATCTTGGATAGCTCCTTTAAAAAGTTACTCAAACATGTTTTTAGATTTTTTTAAGTTCACATATCTAATGCACAAACTTTTTTTTTGTTACTGAAAGTAGGGTAAGACTGGTCTACCAGAGTACCAGGGAATCTAGTGGCCCTAGGCTCTGACTAAATAATTAGTCCTAAAGGTCCAGCAGAAGACAAATCAACGTGGAGCTGATTTTGTAGATATTCAGTTGGCCTTAGGGTCTATTCCTTATGGGCCGCAATATAATAACCTATTAGACTTGATTCTATGTTCTCTGTGTGTGCCATGAGGGAAACAAAGATTAACATCACCACTTAAAGTGACTGTGCACATTTTGTATAGATGGAAGATGGCCCTCAGTATTATTGTTTTTGGATTCCAGTCTAGAAATGTTTCACTTTCTACAAAAAGGAACCCCACAAGTCCTAAACCAAAGCTAAAATTGGTCTAAATGATTACTGAAACTTTTAATAACTTAATAAAAATCCTAATATCAGTATAAACCAACTGTATGAAGGTAAAAGGAGAAAGAAAAGCCGATACGGGAGCGCACCCTCGTGTATTTCAGTGGCACACCAATGGTAGTAAGAAAATGTGACTGTATCTGCTCACCTGGTGTCGTTGTGCTGATGAAGGAGGCACAACTCTCCGCTAGGCGATATGCTGGTGTGACCTGGTAAGGAGCTCGCTGCTGGTTCCAATGTCCTGGTCCTTCCAAGCGGAGGGGTGCAGGGGAAGATGAGTACAACCGAATAAAATCCGGAGAGTTGACCCAATAAAAAGCCAACAACTATGTGGTTCCAAAATACCGCAGAATCTCCAATGTTAATAGGAAAAGGTAAAAAATACCGTGTTTATTGGCAGAAGTTACGCGTTACGTGCAAAATCACATCACAAAAACATCAGACTTCAACGTTATAAACTAACTGTGGCAATATTCTCCTATAACATCCTCATAGATATATTGGGCTCACATCCTGTAAAAGTCCTACACTTTGGTGTACGCTAGGAAAGTCCCCGGTGTATAAGCCAGACATAGAGTGCAAATAGGATATATTCACCCAACACATACCAGAAGAGTGTCCTTCTGGCATTTATTGAGCTTATAGTGGAGGGGGATCCCATTTGGGTGAGGCAATGGGAACACATACTTACTTGCTACACTCTTGTTGGTATCAATAAGGATTACTGATCTCTATTTCAAGCATTACGTCAGTACACAGAGGTGTTTTATAAATTTGAATGCTTTTAAAATCATTTGGGAGCAAACATTTTCTTAATGAGTATAGAATATTATTTAGAAGAATCAGCAACCATTACATACAATACGTACTTGAAGGGGTTGTCCACGTTAGAAGGTCTTTATAATGTATTCACTTACTATGTAAATAATAGAAATATGATTTTCTGATATACATGTAATAAAAATTCTACTTCTGTACCTTTTTTATACCAGTGCTGTAGGCCCCTATCTAGAAAAAAATAAATGGTACAGCCCACATTCATGTCCGTAGTAATGGCTCCCATGAAGTACCTGTATGGACCTAACAGTTATGTGACCACCACACAGGTCATGTGACCCTGGTATCCAGGTAGCAGTAGTGTATGGAGGAGCAGAACTTCTCCAGTATTACTATCTCCAGCAGTGTCTTATCATGTGATCACCACACAGGTCATGTGACCCTGGTATCCAGGTAGCAGTAGTGTATGGAGGAGCAGACTCTCCAGTAGTATCTCCAGCGGTCTTATAGGATCACCACACAGGTCATGACTGGTATCCGGTAGCAGTAGTGTATGGGGCAGAACTTCTACATTATTACTATCTCCAGTAGCATCTTATCATGTGACGGGACGGGACCATAGGAAGTAGTAGAGATCTGTCAGGGATAGGTTCTGGACAGGAACGCCCTCATCAGGGCGACTATCCTGTTACTCTTGAGGTTAGGGATCAGTGTTACCAGTAGGGCCTAACAGGGTCAAGAGTCACTGGTACCAAACCATTTTTCTGTGTGTGTGTTTTTTTTTCTCGATTGCAGTTATTGAGAGATGGCGGTTTGATTGACTTTTGGGTTTTAATTGTAAATTTAGTAAACGTTATGTTTTAAAGACCATTTTCTCCTTTTTGTGGAAATTGTTTTCGGGTCAGGAGTCTCTTTTTGGTGAGCCACCACGTCATAGGTAGTTGGTTCTTCTATTGTGTATATTTATCTTATCATGTGACCACCACACAGGTCATGTGACCCTGGTATCCAGGTAGCAGTAGTGTATGGAGGAGCAGAATTTCTCCAGTATTACTACCTCTAATAGTGTCTGATCATGTGACCACCACACAGGTCATGTGACCCTGGTATCCAGGTATCTGTAGTGTTTGGAGGAGCAGAACTTCTCCATTATTACTACCTCTAATAGTGTCTGATCATGTGACCACCACACAGGTCATGTGACCCTGGTATCCAGGTAACAGTAGTGTATGGAGGAGCAGAATTTCTCCAGTATTACTACCTCTAATAGTGTCTGATCATGTGACCACCACACAGGTCATGTGACCCTGGTATCCATGTAACTGTAGTGTTTGGAGGAGCAGAACTTCTCCAGTATTACTACCTCCAGCAGCGTCTTATCATGTGATCCCAATACAGGTCATGTGACCCTGGTATCCAGGTAGCAGTAGTGTATGGAGGAGCAGAATTTCTCCAGTATTACTACCTCCAGCAGTGTCTTATCATGTGACCACCACACAGGTCATGTGACCCTGGTATCCAGGTAACTGTAGTGTTTGGAGGAGCAGAACTTCTCCAGTATTACTACCTCCAGCAGCATCTTATCATGTGACCACCACACAGGTCATGTGACCCTGGTATTTCCCGGTAGTCAGTTGTATGGAGGAGCAGAGACTTCTCCTGTATTACTACCTCAGCATTGTACTTATCATTAACCACCATCAGGTCCTTATGGACCTGGTTTCCAGGTAACAGATCTGTTTATGGAGGAGCCAGAACTTCTTAGTATTACTACCTCCAGCAGCATCTTATCATGTGACCACCACACAGGTCATGTGACCCTGGTATCCAGGTAACTGTAGTGTTTGGAGGAGCAGAACTTCTCCAGTATTACTACCTCTAATAGTGTCTGATCATGTGACCACCACACAGGTCATGTGACCCTGGTATCCAGGTAGCAGTAGTGTATGGAGGAGCAGAACTTCTCCAGTATTACTACCTCCAGCAGTGTCTTATCATGTGACCACCACACAGGTCATGTGCCCCCTGGTATCCAGGTAACAGTAGTGTATGGAGGAGCAGAACTTCTCTAGTATTACTACCTCCAGCAGCATCTTATCATGTGACCACCACACAGGTCATGTGACCCCTGGTATCCAGGTAGCAGTAGTGTATGAGGAGCAGAACTTCTCCAGCATTACCACCTCGCAGTGTCTTATCATATAACCACCACAAGGTCAGACCTGGTATCCGGTAACAGTGTAGGAGGAGCAAATTCTCTATCTACCCCAGCAGCATTTACATGTGACCCACAAAGGTCATATGACCGGATCGGTAACGTAGTGTTTGGAGGAGCAGAACTTCTCCAGTATTACTACCTCCAGCAGCATTTTCATGTAACCCCACCTGTCATTTGACCTGCTATCCAGGTAACAGTGTGTAGAGGGCGACTTCTCCGTATTACCACTCCAGCAGCATCTTATCATGTGACCACCACACAGATCATGTGACCTCTGGTATCCAGTGGACTAAAGTCTCAGATGGTCCTAGATACCACTCAAAAGTTTTCCTAAGTGAATTGAGTACTACAAGGAAGGATCCTGGTTGGTTTTCACTATAGGAGAAGATCTCATTTTTATCTCGTTGTTGGATAACTATATTTTTTAATTCCATCATTGTCACAAAATAACATTGTCTTCAGTGAACTGGATTTTCCACCTCACCTCTTTAAGGTTAAATTTTGTCTTGAGGTCACAAAAGTTTCATCAAAGCTATTATTTTTCAGTGACTGTAACCTTACTGTGTGCATGGCCGATAAGTGTGTCACAATGTGTTAAATGTAATTCAGAATGAAGTTTTTGTCTTGTATATGGCTGGGCAGCAGGCAGCTCTTCCAGTCATTCTGGGAGTAAGAAATGAGTTGTTGAATGTTCCTAATTTAACATGTTTGTTTAGAAATATATTAAACATTGTGTACGAAATTGCTTCATCTGCGAATTAATTTTGTCATCATAATAATAAATGTTATCATTGAAGTAACAAACAGCTCAATATGGCAGCGTGCCTGTCTGCGCTTACGAAATTGCTATCCAGCATGCCAGGAAATGTGCTCACAGTATAGCTACTTAAATTGCCTATTAACCTGTGTGTGATTCACCTAACAAAACCACTAATGGGGCCGCCAATGTGTGGCCAAGTTCCCCAAACTATCTTAGCCTTTGGACAGCTCTAGGGTTTTTTATATATTTATTGTTTCTTTAGATCCATGATTCTAATACTGTAGCTCATGATTCCCAGGTAGCTTAACTTAATGGGTAGCGGAAGTAAGGTAGCCACCTCAATTTTCACAAAGATGACCCCTGTCCACGTGGCCTCCTACAACATATGGACGTAACTGAGAGAAACGAGTTCGGGACCTCTGTATCAACCAGGGCACAGAGCTACTAACAAACAGCAGCTCTCGATCTGAAAGATTTACATCAAAATTCAGAAGCAATAGTGAAAAGGTGAAATTCAACATTCAACATTCCATGTCACAAAAGCCCCATCAAGTATAGGAGTACCCGAAGTAGCAAAATTTCCGGTAATCAGTACTCCTTCAGATGGTCATTTATTCGAATGGGTTCTTCATATACTAGTTAACAAATGTAAAGCTAACAACAACCTCCAAAATCTCAGACAGGGTCGCGAAAGGCTGAATATTATAATCTGAAAACCCCTTTGACAACACTTTTATACATAGGGCAACATGTTAGAAAAGAGGCGCTAAAACGGCAGTTTTAAGGCACATTAAATGAGTGTATATTGTGCCTGAATGAAAGAACCTGTCAAAAGTCTGGCATGTGGTATAGCTTGCATAGCATATCTGAGACGGCTAAATTAGCCGTATAGCACAAAAAAGGCTTTGCATTGCATACCATTGCTAGCATATTTTAGGCACATCCTAAAATAATGCGCCTAGTTTTGGTGTACTACAGTTAATTTATATAGAGAATAGGTCGTTAACACAAAAAAAATAGCGCAGCCCTAATGGGACATGTCTCCCTTAATCTTCATGGTGAATATTTTATGGATGTGCAAAGTGATCCAAAACTATGGTGGGTCATCCCATCAATCCTGTAGTATTACAGACTGCTTCTCACTGGATAGACCCAATCATCGATGGGTGAGCGATGTTGGATGATCCTATGGCCACAATAAAGCACCTGGCCTAAAGCAACATTTATGAGAAAGAGGTCATGTCAAGACCTACCATAGTCACTTCTTACAACATCTATTAATCTGTGTATGTTTCAGCGAACAAAACCACTAATGGCCAAGTTCCCCAAACTTTCTTAGCTTTCAGACAGCCCTTATCGTTTATGAAAACCCGAACTATTTTATTTTATATATTTACTGTTACTTCAGATCCATTACTCCTAGCCCATGAGCCCCAGGTAAATTAATTTAATGGGTAGCGGAAGTAAGGTAGCCATCTCAATTTTAACAAAGACGACCTTTGTTCATATGCCATTCTACAACATATGAACATAACTGAGAGAAAAGTGTTCGGGACCCCTTGTATCAGCCAAGGGAAAGAGAGCTACTACCAAACAGCAGCTCTCGATCTGACAAGTTTAACCCCTTAAGCCCCAGGCCTGAAAAGTAGTTAATGACCAGAACATTTTTTTAGTTTTTGCCTCCTTGCGTTTCAAAAGTTGTAACTTTTTTATTTTTTCAATGACGCAGTTGAATGAGTCCTCCTTTTATTCGGGACAAGTTGTACTCTATGGGTGAATAGTTTAAGTTAGAAATTATTTTTTTTTGTTGTTTTTTTACACCATTCACATTTCACACTTAATAACTTAGATTAATTCTACAGGTTATTACGGTCGTGTGGATACCTAATATGTGCAGAGGTTTTTTGTGTGTAATGTACGCACAATTATTTTTTATTAAATATTTATTTTTATGTTACCATTTATTTTTGTATTCATTTTTTTTACACTTTTTATATTTTTTACTTTTTTTTTATCCCATGAAGGGAGAACTGTTTTACTTTTTTTTTTTGTTTACACTTAGTAATGTATTATCATATTCATATATGCTAATACATTCTAATCTGTGTCACTTTGACACAGGCAGTGATCTGGACAGCACACAGTGTGTCCTGGTCACTGCCTTCATCCACAGACAGCTTTGGGGCGACTCTAGGTCCCCAGGGCTGACTGTGCAGCCGTTCCCCGGGCTCTGTTGGGTGACCGGGTGTTCCGATCACCCGACAGAGCAGGAGAACCCTTTGATTGTGCTGCGGTAACACACCGCAATCAAAGGGTTAAAGGGGATGTATCGCTTCCTTACTTCGGCTGATTCACACTGCTCTTAGCTTCTCAACTTTGTGAATGCAAGGATGTTTCTTCCCCTCCCAGCTGGATGACATCATCCCCCCTTCACTGCTGGCCTGAGACTCCCCCCCCTCCCCTCTGAGTCCACATATCACTGTGTCTCTCTCTATGCAGTCTTATTTTATAAGAGCTGTATACATACCACAGGCTGCGTTCAATCTAATCTGAGCACTGATCTCTCACAGCTGGAGATGTATTACAGCTTTCTAAGAACGGCACAGATCTGCTATGCAAGAGAGTTAGGCACAGGGACAAAACTGTCATGTTTTCTCATTGTACAATCTGCTGCAGTCTGTTTCTGCTAGGTGTGGAGACAGAAAATGGTATGGCTCCTAACTCTGAGTCAGAGACACAGCTCCATGAATTGACCCAGGGGCTGTACAGAATGTAAATGAGCTCTCAGCTAGTGAATTGCAAGGAGGAGGGATCAGGAGGGATTCGACCCACACTGGATATCAGTGTAAATAAAAACACAAGATAAGGGACACTGTGAGAACAAGGCAGCTTTGCTAATGACATCCAATTGCAAAGTTGCTTGTTTTCACTGTCCCCTTATTCTGAAGACCATTTAATGAAACGATAACACCCCTTTAAAGTACCGGGTTGCGGAGGTTTCCTCCGCTCCCCGGTGCTTGCAAGAGATGCTCTGGGATCAGGGCTGTGTAGCACAGCCCCGATTCCAGCGCAGCTGCGGCGCCGGGTGCCGCAAACCCCTAAGTCTGCAGCGACGACCCGCACCAGTTGACGTCAAAAGACGGTGCGCGGTCGTTAAGGATTTAAATAAATATTCTGGAGCAATAGAGAAAAGGTGAAATTCAACGTTTATTTATTCCTTGTCCTAGAAGCACCATCAAAGTATAAGCATAGCAGAAGTAGCAACATTTTCGGTAATCAGGACTTCTTCAGACAGTTCTTTATTGGAATGGTTTCTTGGTGTTCATGGTCAGTATTTTGTCGATGTGCAAAGTGATCCAAAACTGTGGTGGGCCATCACATCAATCCTATAGTATAACAAACTGCTTAGCCATGGATAGACCCAACCATGGGTGATCGATGATGGATGATTCTAAAGCCACAATAAAGCACCTGTCCTAAAGCAACATTTATGAGAAAGAGGTCATGTCATGACCAACCGTAGTCGCTATTTATATCATCTATTAATCTGTGTATGCACTCACTGAACAAAACCACTAATGGGCCATGCCAATGTGTGGGCAAATTCCCCAAATCTTGCTGATTCTTTAGATCCATTACTCTTAACAATGTAGCTTGTTATTCTTAGGTAGTTTAAATTAATGTGTAGCTGAAGTAAGCTAGGCACCTCAAGGATTCACTAAGACGATATCCATATGTCCCTCCGAAAACAAGTAAACATCACAGAGAGAAAAATGTTTGGGACCCCTTGTATCAGCCAGAGCACAGAACTACTAACAGAAAACTCCTTTCTTCAAATTCAAAAACAGTTTTATTGAATAATAAAATTATGGAATAAGTGATAAACAATGTATACAGAAATGAAGAAAAATGAACAATCGTAAACATCGCAGAAAAACTTGTGCGGAGGGTTCCACATACCAGGAATGTAAATTCAAAATCTAAATAATTCAACCACTGAATAATCTTAACAGTGGAACACGAATACCTGACAAAACAAGCGATGTAGTAATAACGGAGAGTGTAAATATGTCAATAACAGGTAACACGTACTAAAATCTTAACTAAGCCTTCGTTGAAGAATAAACAAAAGTCTGAAGGAAAAAACACACAATAGACAACAACAAAAAAAAACAACCTCACACAGCACGCAAAAAAAAAGGGGGGGGGGAGGGAAGGGATGACACCCATCCCCTATAGGCCACAGCGAACCCACGACTGATCCATGTCATAGGTGTCGCTCCATCTCCAATGTCGGAGTACATCAGTGAAATTGAGTAACTGCTCACGGCGATCAATTCTTCCATTCACTGCACAGAATCAATCTCCGCAAACCATTCATCTAAAGAAGGGGGTGAGGAGGACTTCCAATTACGTGGAATTACTGTCTTGGCTGCCTGAAGCAGATACCGAAGGAGGGATTTTTTAAATCTACTCACTGACATGTCAAACATAAAGAGAAGAAGGGCTTCTGGGGAGTTGGAGACTGTGACACCTGTAACTTCCTTAATGACCTCTATAACCGCCACCCAAAAGCCTTGACTCAGAGGACATCCCCAACAAATGTGGGACATAGAACCTGCTGCTCTTCTACACCTCCAGCATAGATTGGATACTGACGGAAACCATTTGTGTAAGACCGAGGGTATCCGGTACCATCTAGTCAACACTTTGTAACATGTCTCTTGATGTTTCGAGGCAATAGCTGCCTCGTGGGTTAACTGAAAACATTTTTCCCACTGCGGAGCCGAGAAGGAGAGGCCCAGCTCGGCCTCCCATTGGCGACAAAACGAGGGCAGTGGGGGGCCAGATGTAGAAAGTAACAATTTATAAATAGTCGATAGAGAATGAGCCAGGCTAGAAGGAGCCAGTACTAGCCTTTCAAAGACAGCGAGAGATCTACATAGGTTTAATTTTTGTTTTACTTTGTTGAAAAAATCTGAAAGTTGAATATGCTGAAAAAAAGTGCGAACAGGCGGATTACCCTGACCAAGAATATCAGTCAGGGATTTCAATTTCCCTTCAGCCAGCACATGTACAAAATGTAATGGAGCCTCTCTAGTGCCCCCCAAAAAGGCCACTGAGGAATATCCTGGAGGGAACTCCACAACACCTTTCTTAACCGAGGATTGAAATAGAACTTATAGAGCAATCGTCGGCATTCCAATGTGGTGAAAAAGTGAAATTCAACATTTATTTATCCCATGTTTTAACCCTTTCCTGACAGCTGGTAATAATAATATGGCTCTAATTTTTTTCCCTTCCCACCTTCCAAGAGCCATCACTTTTTATTTTTTCATCTTCGTAGGCACATGAGGGCTTTTTCTGTGCGAGCCAAGATGTAGTTTTTAAAGGTGCCATTAACCATACCATTGAATATACTCAGAAACCGAAAAGAAATTCTGAGTGGGAAGAAACGTGAAAAAAAAAGTTCTTGCGCCGTGTTTGGGGGGTGTTATTTTTTATGGCGTTCCCTCTTCAGTATAAATGATGTGTTGTCTGTATTATGCAGGGGGGTATGATTCCAGAAATACCAAATATGTGAGATTTTTGTTATGCTTTATTACTTTTAAAGAATACAACATTCTCCATTTCTTAAATTTGCATCGCAGCATCATTTTTTTGTGACCAATAACTTTTTTATTCTTCCATCTATAAACCTGAATGAGGGTGTGTTTTTTGCAGGCTGAAGTGTAGTATTTATTGGTACCAGTTTGGAATACATGCAACTTTTTGATCACTTTTTATTACAATTTTTAGGGGAGCTGAAATCTCCCAAAAATGTTGGTATTTTTTTCTGCTACGGTGTTCACCGTACGGGATAAATTATGTTACATTTTAATAGATAAAACTTTTATGGACACGGCAGCATCAAATATGTGCAACTGCTTTATTTTTTTTATTTGTAAAATGGCAAAAGGGGGTGATTTGAACTCTTAAGGCCACATGTATGAAAACTGTCTGGGTCTAAAACTCACTTTGTTACCCATAGCAACCAATCAGAGCGCGCCGTCTCATTTCATATAGTGAGAGGGGTGCTCTGATTGGTTGCTATGGAAAACAAAGTATGTTTTAGACCTAGACAGCTTTCATAATGTGGCCCTTAATGTTTTTATGTTTTTTGTACTTTTAAAACATTTTTTTTTTTTTTATTAATTCTTCACTTTAACATTGAGTCCTGGACCACTAGGGGGCCCGATCGTCTCTACAACCTTTTGCATTGTATATACAATGTGGAAGGATGTAGAAAGATGGCAGTTCTATTACTTCGTGCCTGGGGCATAGGACCTTAGCGGTACCATGCCATACCCATACATCATTTGTCTGTAAAGGGTTAAAAGCAGCATCTGAGTAGCAGCAGAAGTAACAACATGGAGCAGCATGGAGAGTTTTGTGCTGGAAGCTTAAAGGGGTTTTCTCATTACAGGCTTTCACAGACTTGAGCTGTTTCTCTGTCTCTTACAATGTCAAATCCAGGGACGGGTTTCTCCTCCCAATAGTCATGTCTGTCCTCACTGAAGGCTGGTGACATCATCATTCTGTATGGGCAGTGGAAGGGAGAGGATGTCACAGCTCTGCAGACCTACTGCGCTGGTCATTTCTCATGTCTGCAGAGCTGTCACCTGCCTTCCAGGCTGCACAAGCTCCTTGTAACCAGAACACCTGTATTACTGTAAGCAGTTCCAGATACAACCTGAGATGATTATATAAATATGAAAAATATACTCTGCTCTGTTATCAGGCAGAAGCTAGAGGGAGAACAGACTGTATAAGGCTGTGTTATATGGGTGGAGGGAGTAAATCTAGCAGTTAGAGACTCAGTAATTGCCCAGATCCTTCACATAGAGCTGTCATTGGGAGATGAGCATAGAGAAGCTCAGAGAGCATTTATTACACAGACACAGCCACCACAGAAAGCCAATCACAGCACGGGGGGCATGTCCCAACCAGGGGGTGTGTCCCAACAGGGTTGAATTGAATATCAGTCTGCCAATAACAGGGAAGAGAGGCGTGACCCGACTTCAGGCTGCTGATTTAGCTCAAGACACACGCAGATTAGCTCATAGCTGCTATACTAAATGATTTAGGTAATGCAAACCAATTGTAAAAGTTGTTATTTTTACTGTCCCCATCATTACAGATATGATCTTTGTAGTGAGAAAACCCCTTTAAGTATGCTCTGCCATTTACATGGGAGGCTGGCTAAAAGCTGGGATCCACTCTTTACACATCCTAATGGGTGAGATCGCCAACCACTAACAAAGGACTCATCTAAGACTGTTTACGTTTAAAGCTGAATTAAGCTGATTTTTGTGTTGTCAAAACTTGCCTCATGTGGACATTGTTGGTGAAATAAACCACTTGTGTTTGATACCATATCATTTGCCTGCCAGTCTGATCTACCGTTTGAGCTAATTAGATAGATAGATAGATAGATAGATAGATAGATAGATAGATAGATAGATAGATAGATAGATAGCATCCTTCAGTGACCTGTGTGAAATGTATAAGTTGTCAGGTTTAAGCTGTCAAGATAATAAATTGGCTCTTACTGTAAAATAAGAGAGAGAGAAAAAAAAACACTTTTTTTCACAATTGGTCCCTTGGCTTACAGATGTCACTGTATGCCGTTCATCATGGCCTCTATTAATTGTATACATTATGACATATATGCTAAACAGGGGCGTTTAACTTGGTGTGAACATAGTGGAATTCTTCAATTTTATAGACATTTTAAGATTCCTAGCTGAGCTGTGAAATAAGCAGTTGTAATGTGTTAAATACGGTGCATTATTCCAAAATGTTTCTGTACATATGAAATATCTCCTCCGACGCGTGCAGCTGGGTGTCAAGCAGTAGACTGGAATCGAAAATAAACAATAAACTTGGCGGCAGAATTCGAGATGTTCCACTTAACAGATGCTTCCCCAGTGAATGAGGCAAAGACAATAACCTGTAGGTTCGTTTAACACCCCCTGACTCCATACTTATGAAGCACAACAGTAACTAGTGAGAGCTCAGTAACGCTTCACTGGATACTGTAGATGTTGAGTTAGAACTTTTTATTCTTCATCGTTACTACTACTATATTAATTTTAGAAAGGCTTTCCATTTCAAGCTTATTTTGAGATGTCAATCAGACATGTCAAAGGTCAGGTTGGTAAGAGTCCAGCAATTTGGTCGCCTACAAATATCAAAAACTACTTTGTTATGCCCCAACTTTAATTGAAAAGTGTCTTCATCTGCTTGTCCATCATACCTTCTAGAATTCCTATATATTTTAGTGAAGAGGTAGAAAAAGAAACCTGGAGCTACTTGTACTGACAATCAGTAATTCGACGTATAGCACATGTTTGGATGACATTTTATACACATTCAAATATCAGTATCACACTATTAACTAAAAAACTATCAAAGGGCACATAGAAATTTTTGAAAAAGCATTTCTGCTACTTAGCATACATGAAAAATGTTTTGAGGTTTTCAGTTCACATTTTTAATCAAAAGTGCTTAAGCCCACCTCCCAATCAGCAAGGAGACCTCAATACAGGTGGGAACCTACACTAACATTACCTCTCTTTAGGGCCTGTTCAGACCCCCACACTTCAGGGAGTGAAGGCTCCAGCTATAAGGTACACTGCATTGATTTAAAACCTGTAAAGGTGGGTGGAGTGCGAAAAACCACCAAGGAGGCAGTTCCTCCTTCATATGGACAATCTAGACAACAAATATTTGGTTTTGCACATCCGAAAAACTTTTTTGAAAAAATGAGCATTGGTGTACACTGGTGTGGCAGCAATATACAGACACATTCATGAAAAATCTTTGAGGTTCTTAGTTCACATTTTTTATCAAAAGTGCTTAAGCCCATTTTTCATGTATCCTAAGTAGCAGAAATGCTTTTTCAAAAATTCCTATGTGCCTTTTAATAGTTTTTTAGTTAATATTGTGCTGCTGATATTGGAATGTGTTTGTATATTGCTGCCACACCAGTGTGCACCTATGCTAATTTTTTCAAAAAAGTTTTTCGGATGTGCAAAACCAAATGTGAGAACACCGTGAAAAAAGTATCACGATGTATATTACAGCAGGGCCATAGAAGACTCTAAGGCAGGGGTCTGCAACGTCTGCTCTCCAGCTGTTGGGAAACTACAACTCCCATCATGCATTTATATAATCTATATCAGTGGGCATGATGGGAGATGTAGTTTCCCAACAGCTGGAGAGCCAACGTTGCAGACCCCTGCTCTAAGGTGACTGTGGTCTCTTTTGACCTACATTTGTTCTGTTTCACATTGATTGGTACATGATTTATGTGTTGGACATACCTGCATACTTTTGTGCTTGGACAATGTGACATAGAGTAAACATGAACTGAAATAGACTATTATCTCATGATATCATCTTATCCTATATTAATAAATTTAACAACAACTAGATTAATGACAACCTTACATTCTCCCTGCAGTATTACATGGCAACCAAATGATCTGAGTTATTCAGATGCGTCCCAATAGGGGCTACCAATTTATGATTACCTTATCCCTTCATAGTACATGTTTACCTAGATCAAAAAAAAAAAAGAAACCACAAACAGAACTCATCCAGGGACTTTTATTTTTTGTTTAAAGGGAATGTGTCATCAAAAATGAGTTATTGTTTAACTCACATTTTTTTGTTCAACACATTTTTTAAGAATTTTTGTTTAATTTTTTTTTTAAATTTTCCAAATCACTTTCAATATTTTTTTAATAATTCTTAAGTCATGCAGTTTTCACGATGGCCACTAAGCCTAATAATAATCTGACACTTCCTGTTCTGTACAGAAAGATTCTCAGTTGTCTGCTCATTATCAGCACAAAGAGGGTCAAATTGAAAGGAATCACCAGTGTGAATAGATAATACAGGATCCACCAGTCACAATATGAGATAGTCACAGTTCACCCTTTCACCTCCCTGCACACTGACTTCTTCCCAGGTCACTGAGCATGACAAGAAAACTCTCCTATAGAAGTGAATGGAACTGAGTCAGTCTTAAAGGGGATTTTCCAGGACGCAAGTTGCTTACCTCTTTATCAGCACAGGGATAATGTCAACAAATCACGCTGAGTCATGAAAGCTGCAGGGCTGAGAGGGAGGGGGTGAGTAAAGAGTGAGGAATAAGGGAGCGTCTCAAAACTTAAGTGAAATAATAACAATACAACAGTGGATTCTCAATACAGCAAGACACAGCCTCATAGACTGCACTTTCTTCTCTGTCCCTTAAAAGCTCATTCATTTTCCCTGTAATCAGATAAGAAGTGTTTCAAGTAAGCGCGGCCTGTCAGCTCCTCTGGTCACTCTGGTCGTGTCTAGTGGAAGCTTTCAGGTAACTAAGGGGGATTGAGAAATGCTGTAACTCTCAGAGTCTTCACTTTTTGTAATCACATATATTTAGAAAAGTGATTAAATGCCCATTTTGGAGGTTCCCACGTAAACATTAC
This sequence comes from Phyllomedusa bahiana, assembly GCA_025379985.1. NCBI lineage: Eukaryota > Metazoa > Chordata > Amphibia > Anura > Hylidae > Phyllomedusa > Phyllomedusa bahiana. The sequence goes on along the minus strand of JAODAL010012170.1, from coordinate 59,150 downwards.
ATGGTGGCAAAACCCCTTTAAGTCTCCTATGTGCATGAAGCTGCTGTAAAGCATCTCTCTGACTGCTGTTAAAGCAGTGCAAACAAGGCCTAGTGGCCAAAGTGAAAACTGCAAGACTTAAGAATTATTAAAACATATTGAAAGTGATATGAAAAATTAAAAAAAAATCCTGAAAAAATGTGTTAACATAAAAATGGGACTTAAACAATGACTCATTTTTGATGACACATTTAATAAAACATTTTCTGTTTATTTAGATTTTTATCTTTATTTTTCTAATATTTAAAATCAAATATATAATTTACAATTTAACTACTGTATTTCCTAAAGTAAGATCTCAAAGCATACATTACTGAATTAATCCTGAATACAATGATACATTGTGTAAAACATACAGGTACTATGTGCTTAGCACAGTAATGTGGCTATGATCATCTTCTTGTACAAATTAGTGCTTTGACATGCTAAACCATTCACATGGTCCAAGGTTTATTTTATCTCTTGTGTGTCTTGTAATGTTTATTTTATACTTGCTTAAGGGTTTTTGGCCCTTCAGAGAGATACTGCTCTGTTTATTTTGTCATCTGGGAAAATCTGTAATATTAGAAACAGCCTTAATCTGTTCTGAAATGGATTGCAGGCAGTGTGCCAAAGCCGCATTCCTTGTGCTAGATATAGACTGATAACTTGGTGAAACATCCGTATAGTAAAGGAAATATAGAGTCACCACTGTAGATTTCGCAGCAACATACACAAGTCTAGAATTTTTTTGTGTGTCCAGTGGAAAAAGCTTTACAAAACAAAAAGCTTTGGTATATGAAAAATTGCCTTCAATTCATGTAGGGCTTAGGGAGAGGGTGGCCTTGGAACTTCATAGATCCAGGATACTGATCAAGTCAGTAGGGGTAAGTTCCTAAAGGATACACATAAGCATTGGGATGTTGCAGCTAGCAATCAGGGATTTGTAAATTAAGGTGCCCCCCAATATTAAAGGGGCATTCTAATATTTAAAAGTGCTCATCAGTCATTTGGGGGATGATATAAGATAAAAAAAAACTCACCTTTTGAACCTATTTCAGCGCCACCACCCATCCCTGGTGATGTCACATTCATTGTTCATGTCTCTTCAAGGATTTATGGTTTGTGACTGCTTATCAGGGCCCAGAATTCAGAAATTTCAGAGCTTCTCCATCCCTCCATCTGCTCCAGAACGCCATGATGACATCTCCCAGCCACCATCTCGATTGGGTTCAGGTCTGGTGACTGTGGAGGCCAGGTCATCTGGCGTAGCACCCCATCACTCTCCTTCTTGGTCAAATAGCCCTTACACATTCTGGAGGTGTGTTTGGGGTCATTGTACTGTTGAAAAATAAATAATGTTTCAACTAAAAACTAAAAGGATGGAATAGCAGCCGCTGCAAGATGCTGGGGTAAACATGCTGCTTCAGTATTCCTTCAATTGTGAATAAATCCCCAACAGTGTCACCAGCAAAGCCCCAGCCATACCATCACCCCTCCTCCTCCATGCTTCACGGTGGGAACCAGGCATGTAGCGTCCATTCGTTCACCTTTTATGCGTCGCACAAAGACACGTTGGTTGGAACCAAAGATATAAAATTTGGACTCATCAGACCAAAGCACAGATTTCCACTGGTCTAATGTCTATTCCTTGTGTTCTTTAGCCCAAACAAGTCTATTCTGCTTGTTGCCTGTCCTTAGCAGGGGTTTCCTAGCAGCTATTTTACCATGAAGGCCTGCTGCACACAGTCTCCTCTTAACAGTTTTGTAGAGATGTGTCTGCTGCTAGAACTCTGTGTGGCATTGACCTGCACTCTAATCTGAGCTGCTGTTAACCTGCAATTTCTGAGGCTGGTGACTCGGATGAACTTATCCTCCCCAGCAGAGGGGACTCTTGGTCTTCCTTTCCTGGGGTGGTCCTCATGTCAGCCAGTTTCTTTGTAGCGTTTGATGGTTTTTGGCACTGCACTCACTTGGGGACACTACAAAGTTTTCCCCAATTTTTCGGACTGACTGACCTTCATTTCTTAAAGTAATGATGGCCACTCATTTTTCTTTACTTAGCTGCTTTTTTCTTGTCATAATAGAAATTTTAACAGTCCATTCAGTAGGACTATCAGCTGTGTATCCACCTGACCAACACAACTGATGGTCCCAACCCCATTTGTAAGGCAAGAAATCCCAATTATTACACCTGACAGGGCACACCTGTGAAGTGAAAACCATTTCAGGTGACTACCTTTTGAAGCTCATCAAGAGAATGCCAAGCGTGTGCAAAGCAGTAATCAAAGCAAAAGGTGGCTACTTTGAAGAACCTAGAATATAAGACATATTTTCTGTTGTTTCACACTTTTTTGATAAGTACAGTATATAATTCCACATCTGTTAATTCATAGTTGTGATGCCTTCAGTGTGAATCTACAATTTTTATAGTCATGAAAATACAGAAAACTGTTGGAATGAGAAGGTGCATCCAAACTTTTAGTCTGTACTGTATATAGGGATCCCAGAAGGTAGGTACATAGAGTCCCCCCAGCGGTTAGGTAAAGTCCCTTTCAGTAGGCAGATAGAAGCCCCCAGTAGGTAGGTATATAGGGTCCGCCAGTAGATATGTAGATAGGGGTTCCCAGTAGATAGGTAGAAAGGGGCCCTTGTAGGTAGGTAGGTAAATTGGGTAACCCAGTAGATATGTAGTTAGGGGCCCCCAGTAGATAGGTACTCACCTCTCCATGCTCCCCCGGTGAGTCTGTCTGCTTTTGACCCCAAGCCTGGTGCTTGAGCACCTGACCATTTAGATGCTTCAGTCACACCAACTGCAGTGTCTAAATAATATATGGGGCTGCTGTTCATTGCAAATCGTCCTCTTCTGTGATTTTTTTTGCAGGGTGCTGTTTGGTTGCTATGACAGTTAGAGGCCTCATAAAGGCCTCCATAGCTGCCACGTTTGTTCTTCTATTACACCCAGCCAATCCCTATATACTGCAGTACTGGGAGTAATTATGATCTAATACATTATCATGTTATTTGTCCCACAAGAAGAACACTATTACATTTTTGGTCATCTCACCTCCCCAAAAAAAACAAAATAAGTTGCATACACATAAATTGGTTTAAAAAAAAGCTAGAACTTGCCCCACAAAAAATGGACCATCACACAGCTCTACCAGAGGAAAAATCAAAAAAAGGTTTTGGTTACAGAAAAAGTGGTAAAACATAATGAAAACTAGAGACTTTTGGTATCACTGGAATCACACAACGCGCAGAATACAGATAACATACAGTATTTTCTATACGGAAAAGTGAACTCCATAAAAACATTAACCCACAGTGCCCTGGAACCAAGGGCGCTCAAAAATAAATAATAATAATAATAATAATAAATGGCGCAATTGCATTTTTTTTAATGTTCCACCCCACAAAGAATTTGGGAGGAGGGAAGGTTTCTAGCACATTATATGGTACAGTCAATGGTACTAATAAAAAGTACATTTTGTTCCACAAAAAAAAAAACAAGCCCAGTATGTCTTTGTAGATGGAAAACTAAAAATGTTATGGCTCTTGGAAGACGGAGAAGAAAAACAAAAATAGTTGTGTCCTAAAGGGGTTTTGCCACAAGATAAACATGGCTGCTCCGGCCATGCATGAGAATAAGGAGGGCGGCACTTGTGGTCTTCCTCTCCATTCACTTCTATGGTAGCTTCTGAATATAGCTAAGGGCACACATTCAGCTATTTTTGTAAGCTCCCATAGAAGTGAATGAGGAGGATGTCAGCCAGCGCCCCCTTCTTATTCACATTCATGGCCGACTCACAGCTAGCTGAGAGAAGCCATCGTAGAAGTTTTTACCTTGTGGAATAACCCCTTTTATTTTTTTCTATTTTATATAATTTCTGAACGACTGACATTTTTGAACATACCTTTAATTGTGCTTTTGCACCCTTCCTTCGCATAGTATACCCCTGACTTATTAAAGGGGTTTTAAAGGAATGTAAATAAATTAAACACACAAACACACAAAAAAAAACACATATTATCCACATGACCGTAAAAACCTGTAGAATAATTTAACGGGTCACAAGTGTTAAACACGGATGGTGTAAAAAAGAGGGAAAAAATACATGAGCACACTATTTTTATATTCACGACACAAATATTGTTAAACAAATTGCACAGTAATTTATATCTATCCTCAAACTTCGACACAAGAAAAAAACAGCTTCTTCCACATAAACAAGGGCCTGATACAGCTGTCTTACTGAAAAAAATAAAAAACTTATGACTACATAAATGCAGAGAGGCAGAAACGGAAAAATGTTCTTGCTCAATTGGCCTTTTTTTAAAGCCTGGTGATGAAGGGGTTAAAAATGCACATAAAAGTGAAGCTAATTCCACAATTCCTAGGGGATCCTTTAAGGCTCATTTGATTGCCATGCTATGTGGCAGAAGTCCCACAGAATTTAAATTGTTGACTCTTTCTCATGCAGCATCAGTTTGGCAAAAATTCATTGCTCAGAAGCATAACCCTAAAGTATATATAGACAAACTTAGCTGCCCTCTTTCAGTTATTCAAAATGCAATTCCAGAAGTCTCTATACAACACTGGATAGACATGGGATTGGAGGCAGTAGGGGACCTCTATCACCAAGGACACTTCAAGTCCTTTGACGATCTAATGCAACAATATACTATCCCCCGAAACCAATTTTTTATCTATTTACAAATCAGACATATTATACAATCATGGCAATGGCCAGATACCCCTAAAACACTTTCCCCTTTCCATAATTTCCTCTGGAATAAACAAAGACATACTAAAGGTTTATCAGCAGCATACCAAACCTTGTACAAAACAGATATCTCTACAAAACATGTATTACGCCCTAAAGTGGGAAACCGAGTTGGCCCAATCCCATACAACAGAAAACTGGCTTAAAGCAGCTAACATTGTTTCCAAATTTTCAAAATGTGCCAATCATATTGAATTGTCAAGAAAGATTCATCTTCGTTGGTATCTAACCCGCCCACATAGCACATATCTCTCCTGGATACTCATACTGTTTGGAGACAGTGCGTGCTAAAGCTCCTTTTACACAGTGGGAAATTCCCACATTTCTATTATTCCAAATCAAATACGAGTTAATCCAGTATAGTTATGTAATTGAAAATTTTCTGATATATGATAAATTACATGTTCAACGTGTGTTGTTGTTATTAACTGAATCTGACATTACTGAAAAAACATTGCATTCTGCTTTTGATGTTTTACGACATGGCATTTGTTGCTGTTCTTTTTCTTTCTTTGCTTCAGAAAAAGTTATATTATGTTATGTACCATTCTTGATATGTAATAAAAAAAATTTTTGCTGAAAAAAAATAAATAAAAAAGTGAAACTGTATAAACCATTACAATATTACAATCAAACCTAAGGGGTCATCTGTATCTTAGTATTGGAAGTGCTGGAATGTGCAGTTGTTATCAAAGGTAGTATTCGGCTACATATAAGGAATGACGTTTCTAAATATTTGATAATTATATACCATATGTTTATCAAAGTGTAATAACGTGTGACTAACATGCCTCAGAAATATTTAGAGTTTGCTATTTTTAGATGCTCAGCACCTACTATGCACTTTGCCTCAGCTTATCCTTTATGTTCCTCCATTCCCCTGGTTTTTTTGGATTGAAGAGGATTAAATGTGATAAAGTTGTTGTTCCTACGGGGGAGAAAAAAAAAACTTCCTAAGATGTATGTAAATTTGAGCATCATGTATCTATAACAAGCGCCTTTGGGTCTCAAACACTAATCCCATAACATACAGTATGTAAAGATAGTATGCTACATAGGCAGAAAGCTGTCATCACGTCGTAAGTAGGCTGCAGGAGGGGCAGTTTATGGATATCATGGATTATACACAGGGACTTTTTTTGCGGCGGGAAGGGTGAGTGAACATATGGGGCGCCTGGTGCAATGAAATGGGAAGGAGCGCATCCCAGCCTCCCCAAGAAACAGCTCTGTGAACACACACATTTTTATCTCAAAAGATGACCAGTCTGGCATTCTGTAACTTGTAGTTCCTGAGCTCCAGCTTCTATGGAACTACATGTATCAGCATGCCACACTGCAAGATAGGGCACTGTAACTGCCATACAATGTATTGGGGGTAGCAAAGCCTTGCAGTCTCCAGTTTTGGAGCTAATTGGAAATGTTTTTGTAGTTTATTAGTTTGTGATTGGATTGGAGGCTTCAAAAGATGTCTTGTCCTTCTCATGTATATCACTTAATATTTAGTTAATGTTCCCAAAATTGTTAAATATGCAATAGGCTGCAACTCACAAACATGAGAATTACCATCAACAAGGTTCTGATAGTCACTAAACAGAGTCTCAGTTCCTTTTTTCTAGAACAGTTAATGGGGTAATCCAGCTGAGAGCATCTATCACTGAATATGTATTGGGACCCCCATTGATCACCAGATTGGAAGGTTTCCATCCTTTCTTCCATCAAGCCACAAAACTGCTGCTGGAAGAAGTTTGTATGAAGAACCCTCAATTCAAAGTATATGGTGTTAATATGAACAACCAAGTACAGCACTTACCCTTTCCGATGATTGGTGGGAATCCCAGCAGTTACTCTTCAATGATCTAACCCACCATTTATCACCAATCCAGTGAATAGATTTTAAAGACTTCTGGTTAGAATATCCCTTTACAGATAAATAACTTGAGCATTAATTGTTAAGGACTTCAAACCAATTTTATCCTGCATAGTCTCTGACCCTGGTGGGGCTCACAATAATTTACCTTTTAGACATCCACAATCTCTAATGGGCCATAAGATTGTTGTTTTCTTCACATCCTTCTCGATTGTTTGCCTCTCTTCTTCTCCCACTCTTTTATTTTATTCTTATCTTCACCTAATTGTTCATCATCTTCCTCTCTTCTCCTAATGCTTCACTTTTCCCTATCATTTTATACTCCTTAATTTTCTTCCTCTCTGCTTCACATTGCTCTTCATCTTCAACCTCTCTTTTTTTACACCTTCCTAAATTTCTACTCAGTTATTTTCTACTCTGTATTTTTCTTCTCTTCTATTCATCTTCTTCCATTCTTTTAATTTTACTTCTTTATCTTTATCTCCTACTAGTTTATCTTCTCCTCTTCTGTTATTCCCTTATTTTATTCCTCTTTGCTTCACCTTCCTCTTCACCGTCAACCTTCTCCTGTTGAACATATCCTACTTTTTGATATTCTTCCACTCCACTTTTTCCATTCCCTTCCATCCCAATTGTTTTCCTTTTTTCCTTCTTTCTTTCTTTACTTTTTAATTTCCTATTATCTTTTTCCTCCCTTTCGCCATCTTCCTTCCTTTCTTTCTTCCTTCTTTGAATTCTTCCTACCTTTCTTCCTTCCTTCTTTCAATTCTTCCTTCCTTCCTTCTCAACTTATGCCACTAAAATAATAAAAACTAATTTATGATAATAATTAGTGTTAAGCGATTATTATCGACAAAGTTGAAATCGGCACGGTTTTTATGTTGATCGGAATTTTTCGATCACACAATAATTTAGGTGAAAATCTGCGCATAATCTATTAATATTGCGCTATTTTCGGCGCTTCCTGTCATTTTAGCGGCCAGCAAATCAGCTCAGAGAATAGAGCAGGGTGAGCTGGGTGTGCAACATCATGACTGGGATGTGTATGGTTGTGATTGGCTGGAAAAATCACATAACCTCATTTTACATAGAACAGCCCTTCCTGTTCATGATCAGTGTGTGTCTGTGTATCATAAGAGCAGGCTGTGTGCTCGGTCTCTCTTAAAACAGCTCAGCGAAACTGTTCTCCTTTGTTTCACACAGACAAATAGCTTTTAGCTGTGAACTTTTTAGAACTTAGGTAGTTTTAGAGATTTTCAGTTTTTAGTTACTTAGGCTGAGAATTTTAAAGGAGCATCTAGTGCTGTACAGCCGCGCGGGGGTGGAGGGGGACGGACAGACAGGCTGGCAGGCAGGCAGGCGGGCAGGCTTTTGAAAGGAGAGTGGATATTGTGCAGCCCAGACTCTGCTTTGACCCTGCATTGCAATGGGTTTTTATTAACAGTTTTTGCCCAGTTTTTGGTGAAATATTAGCTTGTATTTTGTGCAGCCTGTACTTATATTAGGATACAGATCTTTTCTAGTAACTGTAGGTGTATTTGATAGCTGCAAAACTCACCTTTTATTATCCGTACACAATTTAATTAGGTTTTTTTTTTCACTTTGCCGTAGCTCAGTTTTGTTCAAAGACCCACTTTGTACGTACAATAGGATACAGAACTTTTCTAGTCACTGCAGTTACTGGGTGGCCACCCTCCTGGATTCCCGGTACAAAAACAAAACTCAGCATTTTCCCTTCCATCCACCCAAATATAGAGTAAAATGCAGGAAATGGAGACCTCGCTGATTGATCAACTGGAGACATCTGTTGCGTCTGCTTCACGTTCTTCAAAAACTTGCTAAAACTACTAAAAAACTTGCATGTACAAAATAGCTGATACAAATATTCCTCTGAATTGTACAAGGGAGGTCAGGAAGATTGAACAGATGTATGTTACCCAGACAGGGATAGTCAATGTCCAGTTCAACTAAAATGGTGGTTGAAAGACTCCCTTTTTCCGTCAGTTTTTTAATCTGGGGTCAGGAGTTTGGGGCTCATGCGTGGCCCAGGAAATGTTAGTCAATGTCCAGTTCAACTAAAATGGTGGTTGAAAGACTTTTTTGGGCAGTTTTTAAATTGGGGTCATCAGGTTTGGGCTCATGCTGTGCAGACAGGGATATCAATGTCCATTAACTAAAATGGTGGTTGAAAGACTCCCTTTTTTCCCGGGACTTTTTAAATTTTGGGGTCAGACAGGTTTATGGTCATACTGCTGGTCCAGGACAGGCATAGTCAATGTCCAGTTCAACTAAAATGATGGTTCAAAGACTCCTTTTTCCCCGCACTTTTAATCGTGGGTCAGACAGGTTTAATGGTCATACTGTGGTACAGAACAGGTTATAGTCAATGTCCAGTTCAACTAAAATGGTGGTTGAAAGACTCCCTTTTTTCCGGCACTTTTAATCTGTGGGTCAGACAGGTTTAATGGTCATACTGGCAGTTCCGGACAGGCAATAGTCAATTCCAGTTCAACTAAAATGGTATTAAAAATCTCCTTTTTCCAGCACTTTTTTAAATCTGGGGTCATTTCAGGTTTGGGGTTCCATGCTGTGGCCCAGGAGAGGTATAGTCAAATGTCCATTCAACTAAAATGGTGGTTGAAAGGCTCCTTTTTCCGGCACTTTTTAAATCGTGGGTCATGCAAGGATTAGGGTCATGCTGCGGTCCAGGACAGGGAAGTCAATGTCCAGTTCAAGTAAAATGATGGTTCAAATAATACTGCCTTCGGGCACTTTTTTAATTTGTGGGTCATGAAGGTTTAAGGGTCATGCTGTGGTACAAGACCGGGATAGTGATTGGTCTGTGACTTTTTTTTCTGGGGCTTTTATAATATAAGTGTGTTGCCTAAGATGTAGCACGTACAATTTGACTGTTGTGGATGTTAATTCCCAGCTTCTCCAGCCCTGTTTGGGTGTAAGAATGAGGTGTTTTTTCTCTCCCTAGACTTTAATGGTCATCGGCGATAATCTATTATCGACTAACGGAAATCGTCTTGATAATTGCTGATATCGACTATCGACCCGATGACGATAGTCAACGTAATCGCTCATCACTAATAATAATCAAAATATGTAAAATTTAATAATAAAAAATTAATTAAAAATATAAAATTAATATTAAATAATATACAACCTCAATTACAAAAATGTTGGGGCACTGAACAAATTGTGAATAAAAACTGAATGCAATGATGAGGAGGTGCCAACATCTAATATTATATTCAGAATAGAACACAAATCACAGATCAAAAGTTTAAACTGAGAGAATGTATCATTCATTTTAAGTGAAAAGTGAAAAAATTATGTTGTTTCAAAATTTCATGGTGTCAGCAGATCCCAAAAAAGTTGGGACTATGCCGTTTTTAACACTGTGTGGCATCCCACCTTCTTCTTACAGTAGTCAACAGACGTCTGGGGACAGAGGAGACCAGTTTCTCAAGTTTAGAAATAGGAATGCTCTCCCATTCATGTCTAATACAGGCCTTTAACTGTTCAATCGTCTTGGGCCTTCTTTGTCGCACCTTCCTCTGTATGATGCACCAAATGTTCTCTATAGGTGAAAGATCTGGACTGCAGGCAGCCATTTCAGTGCCCGGATCCTTCTCCTACGTAGCCATGATGTTGTGATTGCTGCAGAATGTGGTCTGGCATTATCTTGTTGAAATGCAGGGTCTTCCCTGAAAGAGATGACGTCTAGATGGGAGCATATGTTGTTTTAGAACATGAACATAGCTCTCTGCATTAATGGTGCCTTTCCAGACATGCAAGCTGCCCATGCCACAAGCATTCATGCCACCCCATACCATCAGTGATGCAGGGTTCTGAAAGGAGCGTTGATAACAACTTGGGTTGTACTTGTCCTCTCTGGTCCGGATGACATGGCGACTCACTGTTCCATAAAGATCTTCAAATCGTGACTCATCTGGCCACAGAACAGTTTTCAATTTTGCCACACTACATTTTAAATGACCCCTGGGCCAGTGCAAACGGCTGAGCTTGTGGAGCTTGATTAGAAATGGCTTCCTCTTTGCACTGTAGAGTTTCAGCTGGCAACGGCGGATGGTCCGGTGAATTGTGTTCACTGGCAATGCTTTCTGGAAGTATTCCTGAGCCCATTCTGTGATTTCCTTGACAGTGGCATTCCTGTTTGGGGTTGCAGTGACGTTTAAGGGCCCGGAGATCACGAGCATCCAGTAGAGTTCTACGGCCTTGACCCTTACGCACAGCGATTGTCCCAGATTCTCTGAATCTTTTGATGTTATGTTTGGTTGATGTTTGATGTTAGTCTTTGCTATTTTACGCTGGTATTGCTGCACTATCTTTCTGCACAAGAATGGTTGAATTGGTGATCCTCTTACCATCTTGGCTTCAGAGAGACACTGATACTCTGAATAGCTTTTTTTTATACCCAATCATGTTGTCAATTCACCTAATTAGTGTTGATTGGTCTTCCAGCTGTTCGTTATATGCTCAATGTCATTTTTCCAGCCACTTATTGCTACTTGTCCCAACTTTTTGGCATTTGTAGACACTGTGAAATTTGGAATCAACATATTTTTCCTTTCAAATGTTACATTTACTCAGATGAAACTTTTGATCTGTCATCTATGTTCTATTCTGAATAAAATATTACATGTTGGCACTCCACATCATTGCATTCAGTTTTTATTAACAATTTGTTTAGTGTGCCAAACTTTTTGGGAATTGAGGTTGTATCTAAAAAATTTAAATTTATCTCCTACAAAATTTATATATCATTTTATCATCTAAAATTAACATTAAATAATATGCATTATTTAAAGCAATACAGAATCTACCATAAATCCGGTTCTCAGTCAGGTATTTACAAAGTTATCGTAGTATCAGTGATTGCAAACACTTCACAGCAGGCTGTAAATAGGAAAGGCATTAGAATAGCAAGCATGTCAAGGAATAGAACCTATGCTAGTGATCTTGCATAGTGCACCACAAGTTGCAGCGTGACCTGTCATGTGCCGGCTATTGCCATATGTAAAGGTTGAACCACTGACCTACATGTTGATGAACAAAAATGAACATACAGTATAATAGTTTAAAATAAAGTATCCTCTATAAAAATGAAAACAGCATTTTATTATTAACATAATAAATTTTACATTAAAAAAGCAACTGAATGAATTGCTTTAATCTATATAGAGAAGAACAGAGGCTCATAAAGGTCCATCTTACTTTTAAGTGTTTTTCTTCTCCTGCATCACAATGCTCTCCCTGTTTTAACCTTTATCTTGTGATAAGAATGTTGCAAGAGATAAGTAGCTATTAGAATATGTTCACACAGCATCTTTCAGGACTTATTTCAGGGTGCAACTGTGCTGCAATACGCATGTCACTACTTGTGGGTGGGGAATGGGGCCAGCCAACTGGTGCTTTAAAAACCATTGCGTCCTTCTAAAACACCCGGCGTATTACAAGATGTGCCACAATACACCGTGGGAACATACCCTTACTGTCATAGCTAAGGACTGTAACATTTGTATTCTGCTACTTCTCTTCTCTATAGAGATTTCTGCAATTCATTGAGTTGATTTTCCAATGAAAAATGTAAAAAATAATATTTTGTTCTGATTTTTATATTTTTTTATTTTTTAATTAAAATCTTATGAACTACTTTATTTTGGACTGTTATACTGTATGTTAATTTTTGTTCATCAAAATGTAGCTTAGTAGGTCAGTAGGTCAAGATTTTGCATGTTTAATAAACTTTTTAGAAACATTTTTGTCATGCTAATTTTTTTAGGTTTCACTTTTACTATATTAAATTAAACAACTTTTAATCATATGGTGATCAGTGTTCAAATTTAATTTTGCTGCTCTCAGCCTTTATTCTACATACGGCAATAACTGGCACACCGCAGTTCTCGCTGAGACCACTAGTATAGTTTCTAGTCGCTGATGTGCTATTTTTATGACTTTTCTTTCATTTCTAGCCTGCTGTGATGTGTTTGTAATTAATGATAATAATATAATAAAGGAATTTATGGTAGATGCTGTAATGGTTTTCTAATTTTATATTATTTCAGTTATTATTAATTTATATTTATTTTTTTAATTAGATATAATTTTATATTAATTTATTGTTAAATCATTTAATTGTATATAGTTTGATATTTGGCATTAGTAAGCATGGCCTGAGCTGTCAGGAATTCTGTCTTTTCTAGCACACCAACCATTGTGCTTACAATACAGCACATTTAGACTTCGCGCCAACATTACCCCACAATCCACCTACGATGCACAAAATGTATGAACTGCTGTAAGACAGGCTCATACATTCTGGCACATTCTACACTGGTGCATTCTAAAGCTATTTAGAACTGGCTTGTCTGTGCCAAAGTTCATACATGTTGCTCTAATTCACAAAGCAGAACAGTGAGAACAGATAATTCTTTAGCATTTACTTGGATATTTGAATGCCTCGAAGTCTCTGACAAGTTAATTCCTGAGTTTATTTTTGTCATATTTTGTTTTGCGTAAGAAAAATGACTGACAAAAGAAGAATGGCAAAGGAGAAATTACTTTGAAATATCCGAGGTGTTGAACAGAAAACTACACCTCTATTTTTTGATAGCTGGAGTAATTAGATGATAATGAGCTCCTGAGAAATTCTGATTTATCTTTAGGCAGAATAACAATATTTGTTTAGTCGTGCAGTAATGTCCCCGGCTTCAGATGTTGAAAAAAAGATTCTTTCAATCTAGGGCAACATAATATTGCTTCAGCCACATTTAGAAGAGTCCACAAGCAAAAATCACCATCTGTAGATCAGTCATAACAGAGAGAAAGGTGTGCGCATTCTTGTAAAACACCTGACAACCCACAGAACAGCTGATTGAAGGGGCCGGATAACAATATTGATTCACTTTAAACATGTAGGCAAAGAAAAGTAAAGATTATTACCAAATACGGTGCTGTTCTGAGTTTGCTTCCTTTTAAGTTAGAGCAGAACTTATTTCCTGCTTGTTTACAAAAGTTTCCCTAGGTTACCAACCACCTCCCTCTGTTCTAGCGGTGGTTCTGAGGGTGACGTCACTCCCGGCGATGTCTTATAAGTAGTATAATGCTTCTTATTCTCTTTCTTTTCTTTACAGAAGGAAATAGATAACGGTGCTGCACACTTGTAGTGGATGGCGGGTGCTCAGTGGAAAGTCAATCAGCTATAGTCTAGAATATAGAAGAATCCATGGCACTCCTTATGTAATTGCAGAAAAGGTTTATTAAACAAAAAAAGATATCCAAGAACAACTCTCCGTTCAAACGTATACAGTGTATAGGAGATTTGACAAGAATTATCCCATGGTCCAACGTTTCGGCTGAAATTGGCCTTCGTCAGGGACCGTGACATGGGGAAAAGCAGAAGTGTAGGAGAGAAAAGCCCTGTGAGTTACAGACCTGAGAGGAGCCTTGTGCCCTCCTGTCAGGTCTGCAGAGCATGTTAATGGGAAATACATCAAAGATAAGAGTCACTCAGCAGCTAACATAGTGTCTTGGCAGCATGTACAATTTTCTCCCTCACTAGTAGCTTCCTAAAATGACAAGTACAGTTTTGCTAGCTTACATTTATAGCCAGACATTCCGCTTGGATGGTGTCCTTATTTTTCCAAACCCCTCCATCACCAAAGTCCCTCTAACAGGCTCAGCTACGAACACAAGCTAGCAGAGCTGAAATGTCAGTCACTGCTGTATACACACCCATGGTCTGTACAGGAACAAATAGGAGCCTCTTACTCTTATTACTCTTGTATATTCTGCTATATGGCCCCTTGTTCTGGGTGTCCCCACTCCAGACCAAATAAACATGGTGGTCAATATCAATGAATGCAGGTATTCTGCTCTGCCTAATCAGCAGCAACATTACCCATAAATCTGATATCCTACAGAACTACTTTTAGCATGTATAATTGGTGTGTAATTTCCATTGCCACCAGAGACCAGGCAAGAATTGGATGGACCGTTGATCTACGTTTGGTGCTTGAACTCATTCTTATTGGCTAATAATTAATTGTATCCAAATAAAATAATGGATCTGTCTATTAGGTTATGTTCACACGGCAATATCCTGTACGTGTTTCAGTCCGTAATTACGCGCAGGAGTGCGCAAATTACGGCAGGAATACGTCCCAGTCATTACGGTAATCCACAGTTCTCATAGAGAACTATGGATTACGTCTCCACTCCCTGCTCGGCGAATACGCCACGGGGGGAGATAATTGACATGTGAATTACCAGCGGCGTATACGCGCCGCTGGTAATGTATGTCTATGGGCCGGCGAGGTGCTGGACCCCCGCTCCGTCCCCCGCTCCTGCCCCGCCCCCGTCCACACGGCGTAATTGCGTCCCGCAGTTAAACCGTGTGAACATAGCCTTACAGTTGACGGCAATGGACATTACCATAATACTATAGTTTATTTTACTCATTTTATAGGCCACATGTATGAAAACTGTCTAGGTCTAAGACTTTCTTTGTTGCCCATATCAGCCAATCAGAGCGCCCCTTTCATTTCATATAGCGATCTGAAAAAAGTAAAGGAGAGTTCTGATTGGTTACTATGGGCAACAAGAAAAGTCTTTGACTTAGACAGTTTTCATACATGTTCCCCTATATATATGTACATATACATGTCAGTCAGGTGGTCACATAGGGCAACATATGTATTTTGGCGCCCAGACGCCAATTTTTTTGCATGCATTAGTAGCGTAGAATGCGCCTGAATCTATGAACCTGTTCTGGTCATTGATTTAGAACTTTCTAGTTCCAAAATGACAAATCAGGCTCAGGTAGAGCACTATTAACTTGATATGCCTGTTCTCAATGTTTTGCACCTAGTTTTGCCGTTCTCCCATCATAAATGTGTAGCTTCATGTGGCTGTGGTGCAATGCCTACAGAATGCCCCCAAATCTCAGGCGCTTTGCAAAGTGCCGCAGGTGCCCAATAATGCGCCTAATTTTGGGGTGTGCCTGATTATAAATCTAGAAAACAGGGCTGCACCAGTTTTTGGGCTGAAAGGACACCAGACTACTGGTGCTGCCCCGTACATGCATGTCGCCCCGAATGTATAAGTAAAGCCATGCAGGTATGATCAAATGTTTTTTTTGTTGTAGGTGATTTAAAGGGAAAAGAGCATTAATAACACAGAAAATCCCTGAATTTGTAACACATTGGCCATTTGTATTCAATAACCGTAGTCCTCAACATCCTCATCAATGCAATTTTCTTCAATATGCCTTAAAGGAGGTGTGGTTTATTGAATTGTGGAGGTGACCCTGAACAGGTGGTTCTGATTGGGTAAATTAGTAGTATGGTAGCTTGGCCTGCAATGCATTAAATTAAAGAACGTAAAGCAAAAAGTCAAATACCTGAATTTACTATCTATCCATGCATAAATAACCAGTTTGGTCCACTCTGTAACTAACTTTCAAGTCTTGTCTGTTGCATAAATTATCACTCCCCTTCACTCATTGTCCTTTAAAATATCCATCTGGTTCCTGAATTCTGGAAATGTAGTGTAATAACATTCACCCTTGTGTGTATTAGTGCCTTGGAGTGTTTGTGGCTGTGAATAGTAAGCTGTATTTTATGCTAATTGGTGTTTGAATGTCTGCCAAGGTGTGTGGGTAGGCCTATATGCCATACATCACTTTAACATTTACAAAGTAGCATTAGGAAACATTTATTCTTCACCTTTTTTTCAAAACTTTTGGCAAGTAAAACTTTTTAGATCATTTTTTACAAGATGCTTTTGTTTGGGCTTGTGCATGCATTATATGTATTATCCAATATTGGCTCCACCGCTGATTAGATTGAGCACCCAAAATGTCGATCTTATATTAATTTACACAGAATCTGCCGGCCCCAGACCTGTCAACACCAAGCAAAGCCGTATAAAAAAAATACACTTTAGAGTGGGAAAACCTGACAATTCACTTGCAGCACTACCATAGGTCCAATGAAATACTTCATGGAGCCCATGGACATCAATGGGCTGTGCATGTCACTCATGATTGTGCTGGTTACTCCAGACAGGTACAGTCTGTTGTCATTCTCAGCTTCTGCAAGTTAATATTAGATTTCACTCTATTAACCACAAAGCAGCTATCTACAGGTGGCTTCTGGCTTGGTTTAATCCTTAGTCATGTATCAAGGGGGTTAACAATCTTACACATTTATGGCATATCAATAGGAGATTCCTTAAAGGGATTGTCTCGCTACAAAGATTAGCTTTCAACATCTAGGGAACCCTAAATGAAGACGTTTTCCAAATATATTGCTTTGTTCATTTTTTTGTTGTTGAGGAGCTACAAATAATTTTATCACTTTCTGGTTGCCCAAGTGACCGACCTTTGTCCTTCGTCTCCCCTGCTGTGTGTTCTATCTGATAGCAGGGAGTGACATCATCACACAGGTCAAGGCACACAGAACTTCGGGCAGTGTGAGCTTGTGTGTTATCTGATCGTTCAGACAAAAGACAGTAATTACTACTGTTTACTTAAACTCAGAAGCTTCCCTGGTCCTGACAGCATGAGATTTATTTAATTAGCAGAAGTCTGAATACACAGAGATCATATGCTAATTACAGACAGCTTGACCAGGAAGTGACAGAGCAAAGCAGCATTATTTCATTCATGCATCCTATGAAACATTGAAATGAGACAAATGTCTGATAGGTGCGGATCTCTGAGGTGGAAACTGCATTTATGTTAAAAGTGAACCCCCGAAAGTCTCAATGCAGAATAGAGATTCTGTCAACCTCAATTTATTCCAATGGGAGATCCGAGTACAGTTGTGTACACTCACTCAGCTGTACTTGGAACTCCCATAGAACAGAATGGAGCATACCAGGCAAGCTTAACACATTCTGGGCCACATGTATGAAAATAGTCTTGGTCCAAAATTCACTTTGTTGCCCATAACAACCAATCAGTGTGCCCTACTCATTTTTTCAGAGCACTGTATGAAATGAAAGGGGCGCTTAGACCCAGACAGTTTTCATACATGTGGCCCAGAGGGCCACAAAGACTTTTGAGGACCTGTTATCAAAATGTGGGACTTACACCTCTAAGACATTTATAACATTTCCTATCCATCCCTCCACCTGATCTCTTTATCATAGTCAATGGCTCTAAACTCTCACCGGTCCCGCATGTCCGCTGCCTTGGGATAACCCTTGACTCCGCTTTGTCCTTCAAACCACACATCCAAACCTTTACCTCTGCCTGCTGCCTCCACCTGAAAAATATTTCACAAATCTGCTCATTCCTTAACCCTGATACTACAAAAATGCTGGTCCATGCCCTCGTCATCTCCCGCCTAGACTACTGTAACATCCTTCTCTGTGGCCTCCCATCTAGCACTCTTGCTCCCCTTCAATCCATCCTCAACTCTGCTGCCCGTCTTATTCACCTCTCTCCTCGCTACTCCTCTGCCGCTCCCCATACTGCACTGTCTTACTATTTAGGACCTCGATTGCAGGTATGCATTGTGATACCTGAAAAAAGATATCATGATGGATCCATGGGGAGCAACAGTGTGGATATAGTCACTTTTGGACTATATTCGACCTGCCTCTGGAACGTAAATGCTTTCTGTGTTGGACAAACTAGCGCTACCGATGGGGAAACAGAGCAAACATAGTCCAAAAGTGACTACATTTGCACTGTTTCATATGCAGGCTCGGAAACCCCTGGTGGGCCCTTGGGCATGGTGGGCCCCTTTCAGGAGGAAAAGCAGAGAAAAAGAGGCAGAAAGAAAGAAGCAGAATGCAAGAGTCATGTGTAGTCATGTACAGTAGCTGTAGAATGGGCCCCAAAAAATCAGCTTTACTTCTGGGCCACAGGCACCTCAACATGGGATACATTGGGATTAGAGATGAGCAAACAATAAAAAGTTCTTGTTCGATTACAACCTCAAAATTTAGTGTGTTCGGTTCGAGGTTCTATTCGAACTAGAACTTGAACCCCATGGGTAATTTTTATACCTATACAGGTGAGGAGAAGCTGGAATTACCATCCATAACAGTAAACTGGATACGTGGAACAACTTAGTGAAGACAATTTAGCTCTAAGAGTGACAGAAAAATATTGAGAGGCTAAAATACTTCATTCTATTCAATGGCTAACTGAAAAGATGAGGACAGCTTGGAAGCAGGGGCATAGCTCTAGACGGTGCAGCAGTAGCAGCTGCTATTGGGCCCTGCATCCTGAGGGGGCCCAAAAGCACTTTTGACACATAATGGTTTGGAGATGGAGTGATATACAATTACTGAACCCCCAAAACTGCAAAAACAGAACTTTTGGGCACTATGATTTAGGAAATCCAAGCACTCTGTATAATATATATCCATGTATATGAGAGTTAGGCGTTATGTGAGCCGGCAAATGTCGCCAAACAGCAGCTTCTGGTGTGGGAGCGATGCAGCCAGCAATACCAAACCCCCTAACTATTGCTGTCTATGGAGAGGACAATGCTATCTAACCAGACATTGTAAGACAGAGATGAGCTAAAAAAAAAGGTCAAGGTAATACAGTGAAATATATAATATATAATATAATATATATATATTATTATATATAATTTTATATATATATAACATGGTCATGGGATTTTAGCAGCCAATGAGACCTACACCTCAGCGATGACGTTTTTGACACTTCTCTGTGCTCTGTACTGATTGGATGGGTGCCAAAAGTGCAGAAAGGTGATTGGATGGCCGCCAAAAGTGCAAAAAGGTGATTGGAGGGCCGGCAAAAGTGCAGAAAGCCGCTGAAAACTAAACTGAAAATGGTGTGTCGAACTAGAACTAGAACTTTACTCGAAAGAACAGTAAAATGTTCGGTTCGAGTTCTAAAAATTTGAGAAATTCTACTAGAACTTAACTTTTTTAGAATGGTTCGATCAATACTAGTTGGGAAACCTAAAATGGTATACCCACAATGGAGGTCCAAAACAGGACCACAGCACAGTGTGAACCCAGTTTATACACACAAGAATGGCTTTTAAACCAGGTAACATAAGATATGGGCTTTTGGAGATGGAACATAAATGCTTAATAAAATAGAAAATTTTAATTATTTCCCAATGATATCAAGTTGTGGCTTCACCTGCTCTTAACATAGATCTTAGTCCTGTAAAATTGAAATTATTTTGAGATACAAATGTTAAACATTATCACCACGTGTACCAGACATATAGAACTGCTGAGTGAATCTTCAGAGAGCGCCGTTCGACGACATTTATGATCTCATTGTAGGAAACATCTGTTGGAGAATGATAAGCAATAACATTTTATGTCTTGCAGAAAGTAACGATTTTCTTGTCTGACAAAATAAGCTGCCAGACCTTTAATCCTGGAGAAAATACATTTAATTAAAAATTTTGCAGGTTCCAATTATTAAGTACGGCTTATTAATTACATTCATGGCTATTAAGAGTCATTAATTACTATTGTAGGAAAGCAGTTTTCTTACTTTTGTCTCTATTTTTATCCACTTTATTAAAATAATAAAAATACCCCTTCAAAAATATAACAATTTCTGTGGTTACAAGGAGAAATGTAATGCAAAATCGACTACCTCAACTGTACCCTATGAAATGAATGGTACAAAATTATGTCGATGTAATTTTTATAAAACATGTCTCATTGCTAAGTGGAGGCAGCATGGGACAGGCTATTTAGATGCATCAAAGTGAAATAATTTTTTAGAATTGGATAGAAACATCTCCATTTTACATTTAATGTTTCGTATGTCCAGGAAGACATATTACTAAACTATTTCCTCCTTAATGGCATGCTATATAGTGCAAATGGGCTTTTGAGCCCCGTGGTGAAAAGTCCTTGAACTTCACATATGTATTAATAAAGCAGAGATTCACAGAGGTCTGAAAACTCTCTAGATTGAATCATTAGAACTACCACAGTTTGAACGTTTTCTGCAGAACATCTTAAAGTTAACATAATAAAAAATTATCTTTGCAACATTTTTTTATGCTGTTTAAATAGTTAACCAAATTAGATATACCCTTAATTAGTGAGGGAGCACGAATAAACCTCTTGGCCACAAAAATATACAATACAAAAAGAGGAAAAATGGCTATAAAAATTAACTTTTATTAATATGCATTAAAATACTAATGTCTCTTAAGAAAAGTACACTCAAGCATTAATGGTGTAATGAAGACCAAAGAATAGGGTAGGCAGGTAAGGTGCACTCGCCCTATGCAGCCCTTAGAAGCTACACTTTTCCTAACCAAGCCAAATAAACGCAGGACAATCGCCCTAATAAGGGCGTGCCTGCCAGGAACCTGACCCTAGACACACTGGCCCTACTTGGCCCTGTGACCTTATCCCGACATGTTTCGATCATCCATCTCTTGCATCCATCCAGCTAACGCTGGCTAGCCCTGACAGGGTAGGAGACCTTCCTTACACGGACTCAGGATCCGAGCATTGCTGAACCGCATAATTGTAAGTCATCCAATACAATTACCAATTTCAGAATAGCTTGTCGCAAGATATCAGGTAAAGTAATTACCCTTTATTCCTACGCGGTTTTTCCAAGCCATAACCTGCGTTTTCTGTTTCTATTTCCTAACCTTCCCCTGAAGCGATCCTTGGATGATCGAAACATGTCGGGATAAGGTCACAGGGCCAAGTAGGGCCAGTGTGTCTAGGGTCAGGTTCCTGGCAGGCACGCCCTTATTAGGGCGATTGTCCTGCGTTTATTTGGCTTGGTTAGGAAAAGTGTAGCTTCTAAGGGCTGCATAGGGCGAGTGCACCTTACCTGCCTACCCTATTCTTTGGTCTTCATTACACCATTAATGCTTGAGTGTACTTTTCTTAAGAGACATTGGTATTTTAATGCATATTAATAAAAGTTAATTTTTATAGCCATTTTTCCTCTTTTTGTACTGTTTAAATAGTTACAATTAAAAAAGATATCAAAATTATTTTAAGTATATCTCCTGCTGAAAAATAAAAACTTTTTTGGTATATGTATAGCTTTACTTGCCAATGAACCTTTTACTAGGAGGTTGTGCTACAGAGGAGCAACACTCCGTGAAGCTTCACAATAGGGAACTAGATAGTGGGGTCCATGGCAGTGATGTCCGTGATAATTCGTTCCCAGCCAGGAGGTAGAAAAGCAAATGCAAGTGTATGTATGTGTAGGTTTACTTACCAATAAACCTTTTAGGTATCATGAATGACAATCAGCGCTGGACATCCCAAAGAAATTGAATCAAAGAACTGGGTTTTTTTTATTCTACGAAGACACGTTTCATGCTGAGTGCACTTCATCCAGTTCCAGGATGATGGAATTGGATGAAGTGCGCTCAGCACGAAATGAATCTTTCTAGAATAATAAAAACAATCCTTTGATTCAATTTCCTTTGGAGTGTCCAGTAGTGTTGATCAAACTGTTCTAGAAAAGTTAAGTTCTAGTAGAACTTCTCGAATTTTTAGAACTCGAACCAAACATTTTACTGTTCATTCCCGTAAAGTTCTAGTTCTATACGCCATTTTCAGTTACGTATTCAGCGGCTTTCTGCACTTTTGGCGGCCATCCAATCAGTGCAGAGCACATAGAGGTGTCAAAAATGTCATCGCTGAGGTGTAGGGCTCTCATTGGCTGCTAAAATCATATGACCATGTTATATATATTTCAGTGTATTGCCTTGTGAATGCCATTTTCAGCGCACTCTCTGCACTGTACAGACTGCTCTTAGTTATATAGCACTTTCCTCTCCATAGACAGCAGTAATTAAGGAGTTTGGTATTGCTGGCTGCATCTTTCCCACACCCAGAAGCTGTTAGTTGGCGACATTTGCAGGCTCACATAACACTTAACTCTCATAGACATGGATACATATTATACAGAGTGCTTGGATTTGCTAAATCATATTCAGTGCCCAAAAGTTCTGTTTTTACAGTTTTGGGGGTTCAGTAATTGTATAACACACTGTCTCCAAATCTCCTATGTGTCTAAGGGGCTTTTGGGCCCCCTCAGGATGCAGAGCCCCATAGCAGCTGCTATTGCTGCACCTCCTATAGCTACGCCCCTGCTTGCAAGCTGTCCTCATCTTTTCAGTTAGCCATTGAAAGGAATGAAGTATTTTAGCCTCTCAATTTCTTTCTGTCACTCTTAGAGCCAAATTTTCTTCACTACGTTGTTCCACATATCCAGTTTACTGTTATGGATGGTAATTCCAGCTTCTCCTCACCTGTAAAAATTAACTAGAACATCTTTTCCCATTGACTTTAATGGGGTTTGAGTTTGAGTACTAGTTCGAATAGAACCTTGAACTGAACACATTAAAGTGCGAGGTTGTCATCGAACTACAATTTTTTACTGCCGCTCATCTCTTGTGTCCAGCGCCGATTGTCGTTCATAATACTTAAAAGGCTTATTGGTAAGTAAACCTATACATAAACTTCTATTTGCTTCTACACCTCCTGGCTGGGAGTAGATTATCATGGACATCACTGCCGTGAACCCCACCATGTAGTTCCCAAATGTGAATCTTCACGGAGTGTTGTGCCTCTTTAGCACAACCTCCTTAGGTTAGTATATATATATATATATAATATAATATATATATATATATATATATATATATATATATATATATATATATTATATATATATATATATATATATATATATATATATATAACCTAAGGAGGTTATATATATATAAATTAAGGAATTTGGTCCGTTTTCTGGGATCCAGCATACTGCTCCTCCCCCTGTCTCTGCTAGTAACAGTCTCAGCTGTTTCTCATTGCTAAACCCCAGAGCCAATGAAGTGCTATAGTGTGATATCATTGAGTGAAAGGCCCTAGAAGGTTTGTAGAGACGCCTCATTTTCTAATTATAGGAGTGTTCTCTTTATGCTGTTTCACAAAGGCTTGTCTTCACAGCCAGCTTCAGGCTCCCATTTGTGTTCAGGTTGTGGGCGGTTCTACAACAATGGATGACATTTCAGCTCTGCTATTCTTAGCTGACCTTGTTAGAGGGACATTGGTCATGGACAGGTTGTAACAGCAGGAAAGAAGGCTACAGAGCTTTAAAGGGATAAGAAACATAAACAATCTCCTGTAATGCTGGGAATGAGATAACCATCTTGGCCAGTGCTGCTAGAGCAGAGAGAGAGAGGGTTGGTTATGAAAGATATCTTCTATAGCAGGAGATAAGAACTGCTCTAACTGTGAAAGAATGCAAAATCAGAACAGCAATATATTTGGTAATAGTCTTTACCTCGACATGTTTAATGCTAATCATTGTATTAAGAAAACACCTTTAAAACGAATTTATTATTACAAGGGCACTTATTGTGCCAAAGTTTGGAGTGTACCTGTTCATAGATTCTTTTTGGCTCAAAGTATACCAGAAAACTGGTGCAGCCCAACCCCATACATGTCACCCATATTCTTTTCTTCTTAGCTGTTTTTATTTGCTGATTAAAGAATTTTTATTTGTTTTCTGCATATGATTATAGGTGGGACCATTTCTCCTGAGCTGCTTTAAACAGCATTTAGAGATATGCTTTACTGCAGCAAAGGTTTATGGGAAAAGAGCTGAGGAGCTCCACAGCGCACTCTATTGGATGTAGTTATCCTCAGTTCACATGTAGCTCGCAGGAGCCTAGCAGTATGAAAGGGATTTAAGCCAAACCAGTTAAGTCCAACTACAGACAGCTGTTTCAGGATATCTGCCCCTTGTCAGTGCAGTGTAGAACTTACTGGTTGGCTGGGTGAGTTGTCTGCTCATTATCAGCACAAAGAGGGTCAAACTGAAAGAAGACACCAGTGTGAATAGATAACACAGGTTCCACCAGTCATAAGAGGAGATAGTCACAGATCACCCTTTCACCTCCCTGCACAGTGACTTCTTCCCAGGTCACAGAGCATGCCTAGAAGACTCTCCTATAGAAGTGAATGGGACTGAGTCAGTTTTAAGTCTCCTATGTGCATGAAGCTACTTAAAGCATCTCTCTGAGTGCTGTTAAAGCAGTGCAAACAAGGCCTAGTGGCCAAAGCGAAAACTGCAGGATTTAAGAATTATTAAAAAATATTGAAAATTTAAAAAAAAACAACAACCAAAAATTCCTAAAAAATGTGTTCACATAAAAATGGGACTTAAGCAATGACTCATTTTTTTGATGACACATTCCCTTTAAAAAGGCTATATGTAAAGATGAATCTCTGTATTGTTTAATTTGTATTGATACAAGTTGTTCATTGTACAAATAAGAGATTTGTATAGGTTAGCTGAACCGTAATATGTGTGACAGATCTTTCTTCTATAGCTCCGGAACCATTTTATAATATTGCATAAGAAAAAAAAATGATCTCAACTCTGCTTTGAATGTCAGGTCACATAGGATCAAAACGTGCATGCAAACACAACACTTATAACATTTTCTGGCTGTAAAAAACCCTGTGTTAGACTTTAATTGCTTTAGTCTTGTAAGAAATAAAGCAGCAATTAGCTTGTCGGATGGACTATCTGTATAAAGAAGGTCATGGGAAATGGCACAAGGACATCAGTAGCAATTACAGGATGCAATGCAGTATATTTGTACAATCTCTACCCAATATGGGGAGAAAACCCAGTTAGTCCAGACATTTATAACTTCAGTCACTTTGAGTAATTGAAAAATGGCACATGCAGATAAGACGAACACAGAGTCAAAAACTGAGACTATAAAATCAGAGATGAAAGATTCCCCAGATAGGCCATTAACGTGTAATCGATGGGGATCTTACCCTTAGAATAAAGCAGATGCTGAACTCACTTTTATCAAGAGTCAGCCGCACCTGAGTACATATGGCTGTTCGTGATACAACAGCTAAGCCTTTGTACATTTTACTGATCCATGGGACTTCCATCATACATTGATGGCTTATCTTAAAGAGATTGTGCTGTTTAATGGATCCACAGATACCTTCAGACTCACACTTCCTTATCTGGATGTGGGTGGCTCTATAGCAGGGATTAACTCACAGCTCTCCTATTCCTTGCTATTCATGTTACAGTGATATGATTTCAAGAGGTTCATAATCTTTAGTGACCAAAACTAAAGAGCTACAGATGTAGCAGAGTAAAGCTTGACCGTGATATCATGGCTTTTCGTGTTATCTGCTCTGAACTGTAGACAAAGTCCATTGAAAAGCATTGAAAAAGCTGAGATAACATTCTGCAACATCTGTTCTGTTTAGTTCTACGACATCTGTATTAGGGTTAAAACTTGTCATTAATTTATATAAACAAGCTCCTTTGCTATATACTGAAACCAACATTCTATAATAAACTATTTATCTAAAAAATTTATAAATTTAATATTAAAAACTTCTATAATTTTTATAAACACCCATTCTATACTAAAAAACTGCATTTATATCATTCAATACATATAAAAAGAGATTTATAAGATTAAACATATGTAAAATGCTCTTAAAGTTCAAACAGTTCTTCTAGATCAAATGAGACCTCTAGGGGCCGATTTAGTGTATGATACTTCAAATTTTAATCCAATGCATTTTTCAGATTCACTTTTCATATGAAAAGCGCATATGAAAAACGTACCCAAAAGTATGTTGCGCTTTTGGATTCATTTTTTGGGCTCCAAAAGCGCACTCCACTGTTTCCTATGAGGATTTCACTTGCGTAAGATGCAAGTAGAATTGACATGTCAATTCTTAAAAGGGATCCGAAAAGCGTATTGAAAAGATGCAAGTAAACACACATCGGTGATCACTCGTCTGAACTGAAATGCGTGTTTTACATTGTAACCAATGTAAATCAAACTGCACATTTTTAGATACATTTTTTGGATCCTTTTTGAGTCCAAAAAACGGATCCAAAAACGGATCTGAAAAACTTCGTGTGAACATACCCTAAGACTCAGCAGGGAGTGATGCACCATGGTCAGATGGCAGCTTGGAGCAATGAGAGAGAAGAGAGCGCAGAGAGAGGTGGTCGCTTACCAAGAGAAGCTTGTGTAAACTAGCAGTAGATTGCATTTTCTTTATCTCCTGAATAAAGCAAAATCAAAACAGCAATGTATTTGGCAACAGTATTCATTTACCTTTCCCTACATTAAAAGCTAATTATTGTGGTGAGAAAACCACTTTAAGAAGGGCCAAAGCGAGAATTCATAAGGCCATTTAGCGCAATGAGATTGGCCCCACCACCTACCGTAATGATAGTAAACTGAGCAATAATTTAATGTACAGATAAAAGTGCCATATATCAGAGAACCTACATAGTTCTGCTAGATAGCAGAAAGCCACCAACTGATGATTCACTCCAAAAAAGTACAACGTGACCCGCTCAACCTCTGAACCCCCCATAGCCGCTGCCTAGTTCTGCCCATAATCTTGAGAACAGACCATACGTGTGTGTTCCGGAATAACCTCATTTAAATTTGAGAAAAAATACTAAGTTTATTTTTCTCCAGTTTAGAAAACCCATTTCCATGCATCTTATTAGTTAGTTCTGAGTTAATACAGGGGGTCCTGTGTTCAGCATCCTCATCTCTTGATCAGAGTGGGTACAGAAAGTGTCCTTCTCTCAGCAGGACTTTGTCCTACCCTGTTTCATACAGACCATTGATGTGAATGAGCACTATGTAATGCTTGATGAGTGGTAACAAAAACTTTGTTTGGCTCTGCACATCCAAAAGCATTTTTTGAAAAAAATTTAAGCATAGGTGCACACTGGCAAGGCATAACGTACATCTATTCCAATATCAGTGGCACACTAAAAACTAAGTAAAATAAAAGGGCATATAGGAAATTTTGAAAATGCATTACTGCTAAGGAAATATGAAAACCGGGGATTCTTAGTTCACAGTTTTAATCAAAACTTTTTAAGCTCACCTCCCAATTGCGTCAAGGGGATCCCAGCACAGGTGAGTCCTAACACTAAAACGTTACCTCTCTTGGAGCCTATTTACAGACTACAACATCTCAGGGAGTAAAATGGACTAGCTACTGAATAATCCTGCACTGGTTTAAAAGAGGTAGGCGGAGTGCAATAAGCCAATGAGGCAGCCACTCCTCATACAGACTACAAAAACTTTGTTTGGCTCTGCACATCCAAAAACATTTTTTGAAAAAAATTTAAGCATAGGTGCACACTGGCAAGGCAATAATATACATCTATTCAAATGTCAGTGGCACACTAACAACTAAGTAAACATCAAAGGCATATAGGAATTTTTGAAAATGCATTACTGCTAAGGAAATATGAAAACCTGGGATTCTTAGTTCACAGTTTTGATCAGTGGTGGCACTACAGGGAAACAGAACACTTACTGCCAGGTTTCCCCACAGATTACATCTGATCTGTGGGGGCTCTTTATACTCAGCTAATTGTCAGGGGACTCTACTAATAAAGCGTGACTGTCCAAAGAGGAGAATCTCTTAAAGGGAACGTGTCATCAAAAAATAAGTCAATGTTTAAGTCCCATTTTTACGTTAAACACATTTTTTTTTTTTTTAGGAATTTTGTTTTTTTTTAAATAATTTTTCATATCACTTTCAATATTTTTTAATAATTCTTAAAGGGGTTTTGCCATGAAGTAAAATTGACGTGGGAAGCTTGCAAATTAAATAATAAACATTTTCACCATTCATTATTAAAAATTCTGCACCGTTTTTGTTTTAGCTGCTCCTTTAGTGAGCCATTGTTTACAGCTCATCTCCAGGGGATACGACCAGGGCTGCAAGCTCCTCAGTCCTGGTCGCACAGGCCCAGACATAACCTCTCCTCTCAGACAGCGCCTGAGTGTTCAAACCCCGGGTGCTGTCATTCTACTTTTGTCCTCTGTACTCCTTATTAATTAGTCAAACAGTGCAAATAAATTAAAAAAGGAACCTCAATGAGCTATGTGTATTGATAAAGAAAAAAAATCCACAGGTTTGGTTCCTGCAGGGATTTGAACATAGGACCCTTGTGTCGGGAGGTAAAAAGCATTACCTCTAGGCTACAGTGTAACTACTTGTACATCTGTAAATAAACAGACCTTTCTTTGACTAGAGAGGAAAGGCCTGGTGATGTCATCCTGCTGGGTCACATGATATGTAATACAAACACATCACACACGCCCCCTTCTGAGCACACAGAGCTGAATAGCTGGATGCAGGAGGTATGAAATGAGATCGTGGCAAAACCCCTTTAAGTCTTGCAGCTTTCACTTTGGCCACTTGGCCTTGTTTGTACTGCTTTAACAGCAGTCAGAGAGATGATTTACAGTAGCTTCATGCACATAGGAGACTTAAGACTGACTCAGTCCCATTCACTTCTATAGGAGAGTTTTCTAGTCATGCTCTGTGACCTGGGAAGAAGTCAGTGTTCAGGAAGGTGAAAGGGTGAACTGTGAATATCTCCTCTTGTTACTGGTGGATCCTGCGTTATCTATTTACACTGGTGTCTCCTTTCAGTTTGACCCTCTTTGTGCTGATAATGAGCAGACAACTGAGAATCTCTCTGTACAGAACAGGAAGTGTCAGACTATTGTTAGGCTTAGTGGCCAAAGTGAAACCTGCAGGACTTAAAGGGGTTGTCTCACTACATTGATTTATCCTTTTTCTTAATTTCCCTTTGAATTCAGTTTTTTTTTTACTGACTTCCACTAGGCTGCAGTAGAAGCCAGGTCTGTAGCTATAGCAGCCAGCGCTGCCAGCCTATCAGGATAGATCAAACAGGTCTGTA
Source organism: Phyllomedusa bahiana (assembly GCA_025379985.1). Classification (NCBI taxonomy): domain Eukaryota; kingdom Metazoa; phylum Chordata; class Amphibia; order Anura; family Hylidae; genus Phyllomedusa; species Phyllomedusa bahiana. Next base: position 29,686 of record JAODAL010012170.1, on the reverse strand, counting down.
GCTATAGTGACCTGAGGAGCTGATGCAACCCATACAAGAGGAGATATCTAGGAATAGGTAGAACACTGATAATGGACACATATTACAAAGTGACTTGTTTTTGCAAGATGTTTAACATAAAAAGCAATCCTTATAGTGAGACAACCCCTTTAAGAATTACTAAAGAATATTGAAAGCGATATGGAAAATTAAAAAAATATAACTAAAGATTCTTAAAAATTGTGTTGAACATAAAAATGTGAGTTAAACAATAAGTCATTTTTGATGACACATTCCCTTTAAGTTACTTGACGACCATCTGTTCACACAACTTTTTCAATCCGAAAAACGGATTGAAAAGCGCTGCGTAAACTGTATCTAAACACATACCCAAAGTGTGGTGCGTGATTGGATGCGTTTTCTGTGCAGCAGGATCGCACCCTATAGTTTTAAATTGGGTGGCTGCTACATAAAACGGATCAAGAATTGACATGAACGGATCCGAAAGATTGGTGATCACTCGTCTGAACACCGATTCGTGTTTTACATTGACAGCAATGTAAATCACACTGCACATTGCTAGATGAATTTTTGGGTCCAAAAGACCCTAAACATCCAGGGAATGAGAACACAACTTTGCAGAGATGTTCTGGAAGGTCCGTGCAGAGATTACAGCTGTACACTAATTGTGCAGCTGCGAGAGTGGAGAGCTGGCTGTCAGCATTAACCATCTCTCCGCTAAAAGGGTAGGGATGGATTATTACCATCCCTGCACTCCCAGTCGCTGTGTATACAGCACTCAATGAGCGCAGTATACATAGACAGCTAGGAAGCCTCACAACTTCCTGCCTTCTGTCCCTGACAGTCACATGACCACCGGAGCAGGTCCCAGAGGTGAGTTCGGACAAATCAGACATTGATGGTATATTCCCTTTAATCTGTTTGCAATGTGCTAAAGTTCTCTTATGGTAAGTCACATAGTCATCTTTAGGCATTGGTTATCTTGGCAATATGAAGCCATACTGCAGAGAAAGAAAACAGTGGCCTTCCTGGGTCTGACCACCGGAGTAGAGCTATCTCTGGAGTAACCATGGGGCCATGGCCACTTAAATGGACTTACCCTAGGAATCGGGTGCTGTACCTATCAACACTGACTGGTGGGTGCAAGGGATCCCTTAGGTTGTTAAGCCACCATTAACCAAGAAGATTATCCGCTTCTTTGGATCTGTGGTTTAACTCTACTGAAACATGGCAACTCAGTGTCATCATCACGCCCACTTATATCAAGTGGCAGACTGCTAAACCACAGGTATAGACAATCAGACATGGTAATCAGCAAGGACTGGTACATAGTTTAAATACATGGCCACTACTGAGACCTTATGTTGGACAATACTGCTATTCACTTTCTGGCAGTGGCGACATGCCATACATGAGTGAGGCTGCTGTAGACAATCACCACCCTCAGTGGTCTCATGCCATACTGTACATGCAAGCACCACCGAGATTGACTGCAGCCATCAAATAGATGTATGGCACTATGCGTCAGGAAAATAAGCCGAGACTGTGGTGACCACCAAGGCAGGAGCAGCAGAGGATGTAATGGGTGAGCCATGTGGTTGTTTTTTTTTAGTAATATATCCTGCTGTTAGATTTATTTTATGAACTCTTGGACAACCCCTTGAAGACTCAACCGGATTGTAATACCTATGTCTTCACCCAAGTAAAAAAAGCAAACAAGGTATTTTAGTAACTAACTGTACAGTCTCAGTTGACCGAGATATAAAATGATGAACTTATTCACAGTTTTAGTGTCTTTTTCAAGAGTATTATCACCTACACTCTGAGGTCAGCCTGGAACTTCTCCTGGTCGCCCACTTCAAACTTCCCTCCAGGTGGATGGCTGTTTTTCTGCAGTATCCTGCAAAGCTTTGTTGATTAGTCTTAATGGTGGCTGTCAAAAGCAAAGCAAGAGGTAGCAGAGCACTTCTTATTAAATTGTTGCCCCAGGCAAGGTCCTCACCTTTCCACAAATTCAGCACAACTCATAATACACAGCTATAGAGAATATGATGATGGGGAAAACGTCTTATGTTTTTAGTGCCAGAATATTTTTTATTAATATAGAAGCAAATAACTTTTGGATAGAACATTTTTGCTGAAAGGAAAATAGTCAGTGGTAGCTAAAAATAAATGGTATTAGTACCATAGATAAAGTTATTCAATGCTTTTCTACGATGATTCTGGGGGCCCACCAAAGTATCAAGTGACTCACCTTACTACCAGCTCTGGACTTTACTTTGTACTACTGTGCTCCTGGACCTCATGAGCCCTCTTGTGACTAGGTCTTGGGCTTTCTGGAGAAATCTCTAACAGGTCACTCTAGCCCTGAAATGCATTGACTATTCCAGTGACTACATTTGAGGTTCAGGTGCGTAAGGAGTAAAAAGAGTTGCACATTGTAAGGGGGTAAAGACAAGCATGGGGTAAATTGTCAATCAAGGTGAGAGGTCCAGTGGTAAGCACACCACAATGGAATGGTTTATCTGGGGGCTTGGTGGTTTCATAATCGATGTAGTCTTAGTACCAAAACAAATGCTTACAGTGGTTGGTGGAAGAGCGTGGAGCCCTTTGTTTTCAATGTGAAGCAATTCACTCTGACGGCTCTCTCTTACTGTCTTTGCATTGTACATCAGTTGTGGTCAGATCTCTCATTCATGCCTTTGACTTGTTTTTCTTATAAAGTCCTGGCAACCCTGAAACAGTCAGTCCAGTCTTCTTTGTCCAGCCGTTTGGGTGCACTGTCAGAGCTGAGGCCCACTGCAGAAATGTATCCATGAGAAATCACTTGCAGTGGACATCGTGGCACCCTGTGACAGCCACGGTCCCTATGCATATTCATTCAGTCTTCTTGCTTTCTCTTACACTTCCCTGTCTTAACTGGGGACTATACAAAATACCACTTCGTCTCTTGGGGTTTTCACGCTATCCCTTTTTGTTGGGGCCATACCCTCCTTTTCCTTTGTTTTCAGACAAAAATATTTTCCCACTTAAACATTCACAATATTAGCAACGTATTAGTTTTGCCTCCTCCTCCTTCTGGCAGCAACAATAATGCCTCTTATAAAGCAACACTGCCACATGACTCCCTTTCAATTTCCCCCCCCCCCCCCCCCCCCAAAGTAGGGGTCCAAAGACAGAAGTTCTCTGCCACCAAGTTGCGCACCCTCACATTAAAATGTCTGCCGACCATGGTGCAAATGACTAAATGAACTAAATTCTGGCTTGAATTCTGAACATAGGGACATGACTTTGGCCCTTGACCTGAAACTAAGAATTTTTCAACTCCTAACAATTAGGGCTTGTCCCAACGGCTCAGGTTTTCAGTCAGTTTTACAGATGGTTTTTTGATTTGAAAGCCGTCTGTCAACCGGCTGACAACCTTTTACATTGAGTTAAATAAAAAAATCTGTTACAGAGTCAAAAAAACTTGCTGCAGCCCCAAAAAAACTTGAACATTTTCTTTCTTCCCCCCCAGTTTTGGGGGGAAAACATGAACTTTGTGAATATAAAAGGGGGGATGGTTTGAATCCGCAAACCGCGGACAAATTTCCCAACTGGTATTTTGTCTTTGCCGTGTAAACACACCCTTACAATACGGGAATGTCTAACAGCATTACTGGAAGCCACCCTGCAACTTAGTACATCTACAATAGGTCTTCTCTAAGGGTATGTTAACACGGTGTAATTTCGGCACACATTTCGCAGCGTTTTTGGCTCTATACGGGTGGATGGTGCCTAAATTCCCGGAATCCATAGTTCTCATAGAAAATTGGATTATGCCCCCTCCCCACGTGTAAATACGATTGATTGTATGCAGGGGAGAAAAAATGACATGTCACTTATTCGGGGTGCTTTGCGCCTGGTAATGCATGTCTAGGGGGCGGGGGGCTGCCGGGACCCCCGCGCCGGGGGGGTATGCGTGATCAGTGCGAGCTCCCAAGACCCACCCCGGATGTTTTGTGGGCGTACTGTCACCCCACAATACATGTGTTTTTTTTTACATAGCCCAAAGTGTTTTGTTAAGGGAGTACTAAGATGTTACTTATGTATGCTTCAAACCCAATCACCTTGGGCCCTAAAGTCAAGAGGAAAAAAGGGTTAGTCCCAACTACTTTGGGGGACATAGACATAAAGACCCTTAATGATGTAATTTTGTTGGGTTTTCCCAAGTCGTCCTATTATAGATCCTGCCTCGGAAACCAGGAATTGACAAGTTTGAGTTTTTGTTTTAACCCGTTTGTTGCCCCGACAAAAAGTGACCCCGAGAAATGGAAGTTCTCCCCTTCTCCCATTAAAAATAACAAGTATTTTTGGGGCCCCAGCCGAGCACGTTTTTAAGGAAAAAAGTTAAGCTGATAAATGTCAGCCAAAAGGTTGTTTGTCCAACAGCTAGCTATTGTCTATTGCTATCTTGACAGGAGATGATACCATTCTCTGTATCACTTTTCCAGATGTAACTTTGAGATGATGAGTTTCTTCATGTTATAACAACTTTTCCAACTCAGCTCCAGATTCCAAATATTTTCTTTGTAGTGGAAACCGATGTTTGAGAAATTTCTGTACAATCACTGGATGTAGAAGTCAAGTATCTGACAGCTATTCTCTTTCTTTACAGGGCGATGAAGTGTTAACAGTCATCAAAGCCAAAGCGCAGTGGCCAGCCTGGCAACCCTTGAATGTGTAAGTGCGAAAAGACAAATGTTTCTCCTGAGCTCTAAGCTCTTCCTAATTGCAGTGCTGACTAGTGGTGTACCTGCTACATCCCAGAGGAACCGTGATACACTGAGTAACACGGAGGCCGCTCGCTCTGACAAATCCCTGGCACATTCACTTTGGTTTTGGAGCCCGGGGGAAATTTTGAAATTGCCCAAATCTATATTGCAGTTCTGAAAATGAATTACTCTCTCTGCGGGACATAGAATAAATGCAAACTATTTGTTATGTACATGGTTAACACTGTTGCCTTGCTGCACAGGGGTCCTGGGCTCAAATCCCAACAAGGACAACAACTGCAAGGAGTCATTATGTGCTCCGTGTGTTTCCTCGGGGTTCCCCACTTGCCCCCCCACTCCAAAAATTTTTGTATGGTTACTTTAGAACTTAGATTGTGAGTCCTTGGGGGGGACCCAAATTTAAATGAGTAGTCTCTGTACAGTGCTGTGGAATATAGTAGCGCTATATAAATCTATGACAGAAATTACATTGGAAAATGTTACATCTGCAGGGAAATTTGAAAGAATGTTTTCTGGGGGAGTGAAACCTATTCGTGAAGTAAAGAGGAAAGTTTTGTGCCCTTTGATCATGGAGGTGAAGCCCTTCCTATTGTCTGTGGACCTTGTTTTTTGGTGAGCCCCAAAAAGTCATTTTTCATCTTTCTGTGATATTTTCAGTGTTAATTTGTGCATTTTCTGACTCTACATTGCTCCTCTTTTTGCATACTTTCCTATTTGAAAGCTTTTTTCCTTTGTCCTATAATACTAAAGTTCAGGGTTCTTTGTCTTCTTCCCCCTTCCCCAGCCTCAGTGTAATGCCGCCCCCTGTTCCCCCCCCTCATGTCGAAAACCCTTGGGGGGCAGGGAAAAAAGGGGGTGTAGCTTCAAGGCTTTTCCACAAAAAAAACCCAAAACCCCTTTTATTTTGCTCCTAGACCTGAAAGAGAGTGTTTTCCCGTGTGTCGGGGAAGAATTACAAAACTTCCTGTCATCAAACAACTGATGTAGAACTGCAGGAAGCCCACTGAAAATATAATAAAAGTATATTGCAAAAGAGCCTAACCAGGATTTCAGGGAACAATTGGGTGCTCAGGTGGCAATTGTAAGCTAAGCCCCCAAACATCTAGTGTAAGATAATTCCAAGGCCCCAGTATATGTTTAAAATTTTATTAAGGGGATCAAGGGATGGATTAGAAAGAATGAATAAATTAATTCCTGCACAAGTCCAAATAATCTCATAGAGCTTATTCACATGGTTAAGTAGGATGTTCGAAAATAGATGTCAAGTTGTGTTGACATTTCGCGCATCCGCAATACACTCCTTATTCGGCAGTCTTTCAAAAATGTTTATTTTAGCCATATTTGCGACACGAAATTTCCCCCGGGCCGATTTTATTATTCTTGTCCCCGGACCGACAGTTGCCCGGGGGTCTTCTTGGACTCTTATCCTATTATTCCCAGTTTAAAGGGGTTTTTGTCACAAAAAAACTAAGCATGCCATCCTTGGTTACCAAAAGCAAAATCTATGGTTTAGGAGAACAGGCTGTTTTTTTTGTCTTGGGAAGAATGAGAGCTTTTGGCGGGGTTACGCCCATCCCTGTTCGTAAACGGGAACGCGCGTCTGAGTTAGATGGATGAAACAGGTCACGGACGACAGGAGAAGACAGAGGAGATGTTTTCACTGACAAGAGGCAGTGGTAGGTGAGACATATGGTGCGGGGTTTTTATTTTTTACTGCAGGAAGCATGGTAGGTGCGACTTTATGCGTGCGGGTTTTGCTCTTTTCACTGAAAGGGAAAGGGTTGGTAGGTGGAAAGTATGCATGCGAGGTTTGCTCTTTTCACTGACAGTGATCAGAGCTCCGCAGAGAGAGAGGATCTTGTGCAGTCCCAGTAAACACAAGCAGTAAAGCGTAAGTTTTGTTTGCAGATCTGTAGAGGTCGAGGTGTAAAAATTTGAGGATGTATCACTGTGTGTGAGAGAGAGAAAAAAATTACCATCTTTCCCAGACCCCTGAATGTCAAACGCCCATTCAAAAATTACAAAGTATGTAGAGGAGCGAAAAAAGTAATATACACTATGGGTTTTACTTCCCTATTCCCAAATCTCCCACAGTGGACCTCTGCCTTCCCAGCTCAACGAATAATTTCATGTGCCACCCTTTGGGGCGTGTCTGCAGAGAGTGAATTACTCCCCGCTGGAGGGAAACAGCCCCCTCCATTTTAAGTCTCCTTAGCAACCAGTATAAACGGCTGCCAAATGGTGAAACGATAAAACCCCCTTAACAGGTACTTTCCCGCTAATCTCTTTTCTCCTATAGCCAGTAATCAATTTATTCATTCTTTTTGATTATCCCCTTTTGTTTCCCCCAATAAAAATTTTAATATCATATATTGGTGTATCGTGGAATTATCTTACACTATCCTATTGTCAAAAGACCCCTTATAACAAGTAAGGGCTGTCTGCAGCTGAGAACCTCTTTAATGAAGCTAATTCACATCCTGGCTACCTGACAAATGTTCTGTGCGGAATATGTATAAAAATATGTCATTAAGTAACATGCACTTGATTTTCCTTATGCAATGCCATTCACATTCCAGCAACAATACTATTCTTTTAAAGTTTCCCTTTTTTAAAAAAAAAAAACTATACTACAGCCTCTGTGGTTTGTATTTTAAGCTGCCGTCATAGTGCATACTTGAAGCAAATCTGTCAGGTAGTTTTTTTTACCCTATCTTAGAGCAGGATATGATGGAGGGAGAGAAGCTGAGCTGTGATATGTAGGTATATAGGAGTAGGATTTCAGAGGCATAAGCAGAGTAGATCCTAAAAGAGAAAATGAAAGTCCAGCTAACCCTGTCCTCTTTACAGTGTTGACGTTTTCTGATACATGATACAGGGAGACTTTTCAATCACTATATGTGGGTGGAGTAAGCAGAACTTTCATTGTCTTTTTAGTGGTCCAGTCAAGATTCAATCAGGAATCCTGCTTCAAAATATAGAAACCTATATGTCACACATCTAAAGCCTCTCTCCCTCTATCACATCCTGCTCTCAGACATGGTAACATAAACCACCTGACAGGTTCACTTTAAAAAGATTTTCTAGTGGAAAAAAATTATTTTTTGAAAGATATCTTTCCTATAGTTAGACACTTTTGCAATATACTTGTCACGTCAAGGGAGGTACAGTGAGCCCTGACTGGAACCCAGCCCACTGTCCCTGCCTGCTTGACTTGCTGCCTTAGGCGGCAGAAGGCAACTGGGCGAGAGTCCCTGCGCTGCTAAAGTGCTGGGGCCGTCAGGAGGAAGAAGAGTCAACAGTCCGGGTCAAAAGCCAATCAGGAACGCCAAGCCACAAATCAGAACCAGAGGGATAAACGTAAACAAGCCGAGGTCAAACACGAACGGGTGCGAGGTACAAAAACGGAGAGCAAGACAGGGTCAGGAAAACAAGCCGAGCAAACAATAACACAAGTAACACAAGGGAGCCCGGAAATATCACAGGCGCAGCACTCAGCTAGCAGGGAGTTTAAATGTGTTTCCCGGTCCGGAGTGGCTGGACCTCTGTCACTCACACAGCTCCCAGCAGAATGTGTATCAGGGTGGGGTCGCTGATCAGCTGCAGCAGAGCATTGCTCCCTGCAAACCGAGCGCTGCCCAGCCCTGACAATACTTTCATTATATTTTCAGTGGGCTTCCTGCAGTTCTACATCAGATGTTTGATGACAGGAAGCTTTGTAATTCTGTGTCCCGACACACAGGAAACAGTTCTCTGTCAGGTCTAGGAGATCAGATAATCAAAGGGATTTGGCTTTTTTTTGTGGCAGCCTTTGAAGCTACACCCCTTTGTTCCTGCCTCCCAAGGCTTTCGACATGAGGGAGGAGACAGGAGGCGTGCATTGACACTGAGGCTGGGAAGTAGGAAGATAGACAAAGGATCCTGAGACTTGTAGTTTTATAGGACAAAGAAAAATAGCTTTCAAATAGGAAGTGATGCAGAAAAGAGGAGCAATGTAGAGTACAGAAAATGCACAAATTAACACTGAAAATATCACAGAAAGATGAACAATGCCTTTTTTGGGGGCTCACCAGAAAACAAGGTCCACTAGACAAGTAGGAGGGCTTCACCTCCATGATCAGAATGGGCACAAAACTTTCCTCTTTACTTCCCGAATAGGTTTCACTCCCCCAGAAAACATTCTTTCTAACTAGTAAACAGGATAAGAACAATAATGACATGGTTGGAGGAATGAAAAATACAAAAGAAGGTGGGAGATATTGGGACTAAAGTCAGTCAAAAATGTCCCAAGTACTGAAGTCCTGCAATGGATCGCATACAAAACTTGATCAGTAAATACAACCCTAATTCTCAGTCTCTATATAAGTACCCAAATATGGTCCTAGAAAATGTGTAAAATGATTTTGTTGAATCCAGATAAAGGCACTGGAACATAAAGCAAGAAACAAAAAAAAATGGTGAAATTGAGTATATGGACCAGGAAGACTGCCACACAGCCAACACCCAAAACTTCATCAGGAGTGATCACTTTACATATACTTTACATTTACAGAAGTTTATTTGTTTATTACATTCCAAGACTTTATTACAGGCAATTCCCAACTTACAATGTTCTGACTTACATCTGTCCCCTAGTTACACACGGAGACTTATGACATGCTGACACTTGTAGTTCCACAGCAGATAGTACCTGTGGAATGACAAGTTCCAGCATGCACTAGCAGCACGTGAGGTAAAAATGAGGTGAAAATCTCCTTAACAACAGACAGCAAAACAAATGTAAAAACCCTTCCCTGCACTATCCAAAACTAAAAAGAAACCTTTTGTGCTGGAGTTACATTTAATAAATATACCTGTTCCGACTTACATATAAATTCAACGTAATACTTCTACAGTCCCTATCCCGTTCGTAACCCGGGGACTGCCTATACTTGGGAATTTGTTCTTATCATCTGCCTCCCATCTGTATTTTTCATTCCTCCAATCATGTTTTTAGTATAATTATTGTTTTTATCCTGTTTACTAATAAAAATAATAATTAATTGAGTTATTTGGGTGATGACTGTTCTGTTTTTTTGGGTGTTATCATGATTTATGGAATGGCACATTTATTATTGTATAGTTAAAGGGGTTGTCTCATCTCAAAGTTTCATAGGATGCATGAATGAAATAATGCTGCTTGGCTCTGTCACTTCCTGGTCAAGCTGTCTGTAATTAGCATATGAGCTGCATTCAGACTTCTCTGTTTTAGTCTAGATTAGCTAAATTACCTTCTCTGAGGTCAACAGAAGCTGCTGAGCTAATGTAAACAGTAAAGAAATTAGTCTTTTGTCTGAAAGATCAGATAACACACAAGCTCTCACTGCTGGCCATGACCTCTGTGATGACATCACTCCCTGCTATCAGATAGAACAAACTGCAGGGGATAAAGAAGTACACAGGTCGGTCACTTAGGGAACCAGAGAGAGCTCAGGTGATAAAATCACTTGTAGCTCCTTAACAAAAAAGATGAACAAAGCAATATATTTGGAAAACGTCTTCATTTAGTGTTCCTACATTTAGAAAGCTAATCTTTGTAGCGAGACAACCCCTTTAAGGGTCATGTAAGTTATTTGTAGGTTGGTATCTATGAATGAATCGTAAAACTTTGGAACAATATGGTCCAACATTTTGTTTTCTTCCCCAACTCTTTTCCCTGCACTGCTTAACACTCTGACATTTGAAAACACTTTGCTACACTACATTGCCCATCACCTTTAAGTCATCTACAGTAATGACTCCCAACCCGGCTTCAACTAGAATTTGACATTTCTTTTTTTTATACTTTTATCCTGCTTCTTGGTCCCCATGGCTCAAATACAACATTCTGTACGTCTCTGGGTATTCATTTAAAAAATATCCTCAGGAAATCCATCTTTTGCTTCTCAATCCTGCAATCTTCACCCATGTCTGTGGTCGTCTTGGCCGGCTTTCTAATCTTTCAGTTAGGATGTGGTCTCCTAAGGAAACTTTTATTTTCCTCTTCAAAGTTCCCCTGAAACAGTTCAGCCGAGCTCCAGAGTCCGTTTTAAGAACTTTTCCCTTTGATTCCTGACCTCTAGATGGAAAACGTTGAACAGAACCCAAGTAAAACTCAGATGTTCTTTTTTATTTGCTTGCAAAATACAAAGTTTAAACAGAAATAACTATTTGAAGCCTATTAGTTTAGCAAGGCCGTTTGCTCTGCTCGTTTTCTTTCACAAAAACACATTATTAATAAGTGCAAAGGTCGTTAATTTAGGTTAATAACATTTCACTCATACGATTCATTAAGATGCCAAAGTGACCTAGTTTGAAACCGCACTGCCTCGCTTTTGAGTGAATGTTTTTCCACCCGCAGAACCAATTGATAAAAGTGTTAATCATGAAAGGACAAATTAGACTGCAAATTGTTGTTTTGCTCAATTAATTAGGCCTCAGCTATTCATCTACAGACTTGAAGGAGAATAAAAAGCAGTGTAGAAGGTACGTTCAGATCTCAAGTTTTATGGATCAAACTATCCGAGGAAAAAGAGCTTTCGAAAACAAAACAAAAAGTGTAATGCCACGGGTGATGTTTGGAGATATAGTCTGATTCAGGCATTGCCCCTACTGCGGGTGGTTTTTGGAGATTGCTTGCTTCCCTTTCTACAAAGGCTTTCTTCTAACTTCGACCTTATCAGCTCAGTAGTGGTTCTCAGGAATATTGTGATTTAATTAAATACATCTGAAGTGTGAAGATGTGAACGCAGCAGGAAAGGAGCCATTTTGATTTTCAAAAAGTCGACTGTTTTATCAATAGCAAATTAAAAAATTGAAATATAAAGCACTGACATGTAAACCGGAGAATAAGAAGAAGGTTTTATGTAGAGGAAAAGTACATTGATTGTATATGTATGATCAAGTAGATTAACAAAGTTATATAATCAAAAACAGGGTTGACAACAAGAAATTGTCTAAGCTGCATAGATTAATAATTCATGCAGTTTAAAGAGGGTCTCATCCAATGCCCACTGGAAATCCAAAAGGAAAGCCAAGTTTTTCATTGTGCTTATAGTTTACCTCTCATATGGTAAAGCTGAGGGGCATAACTGTAGGGGGTGAAAACGAAAAGTCAAACCTGGGTTCTGATACCCGAGAGGTCCCACAACCTCATCTGCCACATAAGAGGATACTAGAATCATAAGTGGTACATGGAAGACAGGGGTCCTTTTACAGGTTTTGCACTGGGACTCATAATCAATTTCAACTATGAGATTCTGGCTTGGCTAACAATCCCCTTATGAAGGTGGCTTAATGGGTTGGACATTGACTTACAGGGAAGCTTTCTCCAATTGGTGGAACAAGAGAAACAGTTTCTCACCTTTGGAGAAGAATCAACTAACCTTCCAGAGGAGAGCTAACTCCCCATCTGGAGGACTGCTAACACCTTCCAAAGGAGAACTAATTTATCTTCTGGAGGAGAGCTAACTTACCTTCTGGAGGAGAGCTAACTCCCCTTCTGGAGGACTGCTAACACCTTCCAAAGGAGAACTAATTTATCTTCTGGAGGAGAGCTAACTTACCTTCTGGAGGAGAGCTAACTCCCCTTCTGGAGGACTGCTAACACCTTCCAAAGGAGAACTAATTTATCTTCTGGAGGAGAGCTAACTTACCTTCTGGAGGAGAGCTAACTTACCTTCTGGAGGAGAACTAGCTTACCTTCTTGACGATTGTTAGTTTACCTTTTGGAGGTGAGCTAACTTACCTTCTGGAGGAGAGCTAGCTTACCTTGTTGACGAGTGCTAGTTTACCTTTTGGAGGTGAGCTAACTTACCTTCTGGAGGAGCGCTAATTTACCTTTTGTAGGAGAGCAAACTTACCTTCCAAAGGAGAACTAACCTTCTGCAGAAGCGTTGACTTGCCTTTTGCAGGAGTGCTAATTTGACTTCTGGAGGAGAGCTAACTTATCCTCTGAAGCAGAACGGATTTACTTACCATAATTTTCAATGCTTTTAGAAGAAACTTATACATTCAGTACTGTTGATATATTCTAATCAATAATAATATAGAATGCACTAGGCACATAGGATCCCTAAAGTGGTTTCTGCAGTCAGTCTGTATGACATCTTGATCCTGAATTGACAATTTCTTTATTTGCCTTCAATATTTTAGATTTTTAATATTTAGTGCAATTTGTAGACATTATGAAGAAATGTAATCAACTTTTCTGGGTAATGAGTCCATTTACTCACAGGGCTCCCATGAAGCTATATTTACAACCCTGACTGTAACTGTTGTTGTGACACCTATAGACTATAAGGGAGAGAGTGTTGTTTATTCATACTCTGTCTCTCCTCAGCTTTCCCTCCTCATCTACTCCAGAATAAGGATCAGGGACTTCCATTTTTCAAACAGGTAGGGCTATCAAAAGTGATTCAATCAAACCTATTCAATGTTTTTGGCATATCCTGTGGATATGCTTTAAACTTACTTGGCTTGAGTAACCCTTAAAAGATGTCCATCATGAGAGGTCTCGTGTGCTTTTAAATACTACCCACTAGTTCTACTCTAATAGGGCCCTAGTCATAAGGTAGTTGTACACCTTAAATAGCCAATTACTGAACACACATTCATCCAACAGCCACTCCTCCCCATACACGTGCATGCTCAGTAAGGAATAGCGAGTGTGTTATCAATAGGGAACTAAACCTGTACTAGATGCCTCTTCCAGCATCTTATCTCCCTCCCAGAAGACAAGGTTGGGGTGTTGAAACTTAACATACCATATACCCAATCTTTTCCACGATCATCCATCAGAAAAAAAGTTAGCATACCCCAGTATACATAAAATAGTTGGCTGATCGCACAAAAATCAGTGGGTTTGGGTGTTTTTGTACACCATTAGGCCCACGTCACATATATATTAAAGGTTCAGTTCTTGTGCCTCTGGTGCAGATTCCATCAGAAATTATGGAGATAATAGCGCAGCATGCAGCACTATTTTTTTCTGTTAAAATGAAAGCCACAACAGAAACCTAATGTACCCACTGGTAGTCAATAGATGCCAATAGACACCGTTGGTGTCCATTATTTAATGAACCCCAGCGCCACCTTATTGATGGATGTTCCAAATGGGACCTCTGATGAAGAAGTGGTAGAGGTAACAGATTCCTTAATCATAATAATTAGTATAATATAATTAGACTACATTCCAGTTTCACTCTAAGCAAACACATTTTAACATCAGTAATTATCATAGACTAAAAAAACTAAATTTACATTGGCATGAACACAAATCGCTATTCAGTAGCCAATACGCGCTGCCAAAAGTAACTGGCACCATCTGATTGTTTTGTGTTCTGCATCACTATTTTATTGTAGTCAGTGACTTTATTATTTATGATGAATTCTTGCTTTGATTAACACATTACCTTGAGCTTTAGCCTCTTGTGAAGCCCTTAGTATGAGCTGTAATGCTTGATCAACCAAGAGGGTCTGTCTACTTGGTTATTTTTTAGGTGTATGTTTTTTTTTTTCTGCTTTATAAAATGATAGGTAGACATTTTTTGTTTCCATAGCAACAGATCCGAGTTCCAAGGTTTCTGCTATTGCCCTTATCATGTAACAGACAGCTGAGATGTGTCCAGAGCTAAAACTGTCTTTTTGATGATGTTGAAAATTGAACAGTTTTACCTCTTGGATCAGCAGAAAACAAGCAGAATGTTACATCTGAGAAGAGAGGCGCTAGAAGTCTAGTAAGGGAACTTGTCAACAAACTTAATGTCTTCATTGTTTGTTTTTTTAATTTTTTTTCCTACTCCTTATCTTTGATCAAGAAAATCCATAACTGGCATAATTTATATTTAAGCTAATTCCACAGTGCTCTTTGCCGGGACCCCCAGCAATCAACTCTAATGCAATACATGGGAAAATGGAGTATGTTCAGATGGTGCCGTCAAATCATCCATTTTTTCCACAAAACCATAGCAAAAAGATGTTTGCTCTTTTGTAAAATGACTCAAAAACTCAATATTTGATCTGCATTTAAAAATGTAATTTGTTGCCACTGTCATAATAAAGTGTTAAAATTTTTTGCCCAAATTCACGGGTTATCAGTGCAAGCTGGGGCAGCACAGCAGGTCCTGCAGAGTAAAAGACCATGGGAATAGTTAGATCAAGGGTTTTCACTGCAAGTCAGAATCGCACAGGTCCTCCAGAGTAAGGGACCATGGCAATAGTTAGATCTATTGTTTTCACTACAAGCCACAGCAGCACAGGTCCTCCAAAGTAAGCGACCATGGGAATAGTTAGATCTATGGCTTTCAATGCAAGTCAGGGCAGCACAGGTCCTCCAGAGAAAGACAACACGGGAAAAGTTAGATCTATGGATTTCTCTGCAAGCCAGAGCCGCACAGGTCCTCCAGAATAAGAGACCATGGGACTAGTTAGATCTATGGGTTTCAATGCAATCCAGAGCTGCACAGGTCCTCCAGATTAAGAGACCATAGATATAGTTAGATCTATGGTTTTCAAAGCAAGCCAGAGCTGCACAGGTCCTCCAGATTAAGAGATAATGGATATAGCTAGATCTATGGTTTTCAAAGCAAGCCAGAGCAGCACAGGTCCTCCAGAGTAAGAGACCAAAGAAATAATTAGCTCTATGGTTTTCAATTCAAGTCAAAACCGCACATGTCCACCTGGGTAAGAGACCATGGGTATAGTTAGATCTATGATTTTCAATGAAAACCAGAGCCACACAGGTCCTCCAGAGTAAGGAACCATGGGAATAGTTAGGTCTATGGGTTTTCATGATAGTTCAGGGCAGCACACGTCCTCCAGAGAAAGACACCATAGGAATAGTTTAAAGCCATGACAGCCATAGCAGACAAGAGCTTGTTGGGGTGCAAGAGCATTGGATTTTATTTATCAAAACTGTTTGATTATAAAACTGTCTTAGTTAATAATTCTCCTCTTAATAGCACTGACTGAGTGCTCTATGGTGATGTTGTAGCTGGGATGGATGTTCAGATGATGTTATAGAGAGTATAGGGTTTCGCACACCTAGATTTGTGGGTGCTCATATGCAATGGTCAATAGTGACTGTATCAAAGAGTGCTAGAAAACCAGCAAAAAGTTTGCGAAAAACAAGTGATGTTTATTTAGTACAGATTTCCGAAATACTGCATTCAAAAGATATTTTTTGACAAATGTAATTTTGATGTTTTGGCCTTTCTTGTATCACTGTGCATACAGATATGGCTGTCAATCACTTAGAACACTGCCCATTGGACTCCTTAACCTAGAATAAGCAGGGATTTAAATGAATCAAATACAAGTTCTACTGGATCTTTCCCCACAGAACTATATACCAATCTGCTCAGCGTCTCCCTCCTGCTCTATAACATGCTGCCCACAGATCAGGTTCCCCTTAAATAACCTTTGACCCTACCCCTATCTCTTACGCTACTTAATTACTCCTGTTTTAGGCTGTACAGTGTTTATACCCCTAAAAATGCTGGACTAAGACCATGACTAAGCATTTTCTGTTACACATAGTGCAAGTTATTTTATAGTTTTGCATGGTTATCAAGAGAGGGTATTAACTATTTAGTAGTGCATGTGCACCACATTCATAACTTTAAAGGAGTGTTCCCATTTTGAACATTTATGACATATTGATAGGATATGTCATGAATTTCTATTAGGTGCAGGTCCCACCTCTAGAACCCGCATTCATTTTGATAATGGGCCAAAAAAAGTCTCAGTTCAGAACTGGTAGTAGGTTGCGCTTTCGCATTGCTCATCATTCTGTCCTATGGAAGTTTTGCGTACAGCCAAACATGCTGCTCACGTGTACTGCAAACTCCCAGAGAACAGAATGGACAGTATTGTGCAAGCACAACCATTTCTCTATTCTAAACTAAGGCTCCCGGGGACTCGTTCTCACAATAGGCTCCTAGCGGTGGGACCCACATCTATCAGACATTTATGGCAATATGCTATAAATAGCTGAGATGGGAACACCCCTTTTATTACTGCATTTAGATATGGAGCCCCATGAGTTGTCGCTTTACACCTGGAGGAGGAGCTGCTATATATTCTAGCTAACAGATGATGGTCCCTTCTGTAGACTCAAAAAAGTATATGAAAAGGTCCATATGGCCCAATGCAAAGCCATGCTGTTGTTCAGGGGCCAGTGCCACATTTTTAAATAGTTCCTCACCACATTCCTGAATAAATGTATAATGTAGCTGTAGGTTCTCTTTCAGGGGCATAGCTAAAAGGGGTTCAGAGGTAGCAGTTGCTACCGGGCCGTGCATCCCGAGGGGGCTCCAAAAGCCCTTCTGCCACAGCATTGTCAATGGCACATGGTAGCTGAGGGGCCCCATTTCACTATTTGCACCAGGGCCCAGAAGCTTCAAGTTACGCCTCATTTCTCTTTCAATCCGGAACATGTTAAAGCTGAATAAAATGTGACATCAAGTACACACACTTATTATCGCACTGCTTTTTAGCTGAAAATAATGATAACAAGCTAACATTAGAAAATTTTCCAAAATTTTAATGAGACCCAAGCCATTTAGTGCTGTTAACGCTTTACCCAAAATTCATGATTTTAATTGGACACTTGAAGGAAAGCCTCCACTGCAGTTTGTCCCGGCATAAACTGCCGTAATATACTAACCGTCTTTCAGAGAGATCAAGTGTCTGACAGATGGAGCAGCACTTATAACAAAGATGAATATGTTCTAATTAATTCTGATGAATCCACAGACATGTTTTCATAACTGCGAGCAGAACATATGCAGATGGCAATTTTCGTAGATGAGCAGCGACTAATCATGCAATCCTAAGCCTTTATTCTTACTTCTTATTTGAACATTGACAACACATCTTCTGACCAGTAGAGTCTGTGTCTTTCTCTGGGTGGAAATCACTGCTCTCGCTGCTTACCTCTGATCTCGCATTTTGCAGCAGACCTTACCAGGTTAAGACTTGCCCAAAGGAGAATTGGGAAGATCCTTGGTGGGCCCCTGGGCATGGCAGACCTGTAGTTTTTTTTTACTGCATATACAACCTTGGAAGAGGCAGAAAAGCAGAGAAAGAGAGGCAAAAAGCAAGAGGCAAAGTAGAGTAGCTGTAGGGTGGGCTCCTAACATAAACTCCACCGGTGGGCCCAGAAACAATTCAACTGGTGGGCCCCTAGAATCAACTCCACCGGTGGGCCCAGAAACTGCTCAATTGGTGGGGCCCTAGAATCAACTCCACCTGTGGGCCCTAGGCACTCCAGTCCGACACTGGCTCTTACTGATTCAAGGTCTGAAGAGGGTTAGGTTGCTCCCGTTTGTCCCTGCTTAATTCGACAGTTCAACCGAATAAGGGTTTTAACTGGTTCAACTTACCCACTACCTTGTTCTTCCAGTCCTGTGGTGCTGTCATTCCGACGTCACTTCCGTCTGACCGCACTTACCTTGCAAACCCGCTTGTTTCATTGCTGTGGCCGTCCCAGTGATCCGAGGACTTCCCCTTTCATTCTTCATGTGACCCTGCAGCCATTCACAGACCAAAGCATTTACATGCTTGATATATCAGAGGTCACTGCTTCACCCTGTGATTGGCTCCTGGGTCACATAAAGAATGAATGGGGAAGTCAACTGTTGGGATCACCGGAACAGCCTCAGCGATGGAGTGGGAGGATTAACAAGGTAATTTTTTTTCTTCTATTTTTTTATCACGCCCCAACGGACTAGTCATAGAACACTACTTTAAGCTTTGGTACATGCATAGGGTCACAGTTCATTTTTTGGGTGAATATCAAAGCTCTCAGACTGAGGTCAAATTTGACTTTGACCTGAATCAAAAGTGCAACACTAGTAGAGAGTACAGAACTACAGTATTAGGGACTGTACAGTAGCCAGATGTGGAAAACATTAAAGGGTTGTTCCCACCATTGACATCGATAGTATATGATAGGATATGCCTTTAAAGTCTGGTAGGTGCGGATCCCCCCTTAGGGAACTGCACCTGAACAAGCCCCCGAAAGTGTCAGCTCAGAGTAGATAGCTTGTGCACTTGTGCACAACTCTCCATTCTATTGCATGGGAGTTCCAAGCGCTGTGTTTGGTTATACTCATAACTCCCATAGAACAGAATGGGGAGTCGTGGGCAAGCGCAACCGGTTGTCCATTGAAGAGCACAGCCAAGAAGTAGCATTCAGCTATACTCGGAACACTCATTAAAATGAATGGAGAGTATTTGCACAAATGCGGCCACTTTTCCATTCAGAACAGGTTTGAGGGAAATGTTCTTGAAATAGGTGCGGGTCCCAATCTGACATTTCCTATTAATATGCCAGTTATGTCTTTGATGCCTAAACCCTTTAAATGGGGTTGCACTGCAGTTCTCTGCAAAGTTAGGTGGCCAAGGGTACTGTGCAAGAGAAAGCTCTGAAGGAGGTTGGTACATTACACCAGCAGTGTTAATTCTCACCAGTTAGTGGGGTCCCAAGGATTTGACCCCCACTGATCAAAATTGATATGCCAAATCAATCCTTATAATATGCCACCTCCTTATCATATGAATACTCCCATTAAAAAAAGTATTTAAAAAGGTAAAAGGACCTTCTCATCCACTCTGTCAGGCATATGGAGTTCATATAGGAAAGTCCTTCCCACGTAATGTCTCTCTGTTAGCTAGAGTAGAGAATTGAGTGCCTGTTGCTCTGTGGCATAGGGCCCTACTACGTATTACACAGTTCACAATTCATTCTAAAGGCCAGTATGTAATACTACATTTTCATTGGAGTGGCCCCATTTCCGCCTCCATATTGCTGTCTTGGGCAAAATGGGTTGTCTTGATGAGCAGAGGTCTTAACAGAATTATGGGCCACTGGGCATAGCACTGCAGTGGGCCCTGTCCAAATACATGACATCATACTTGGCCATGCCTCGAGCCCCCCCTCCCAAGCTCACCCACATAATCACTCCACTTACTGTATGTCTGGACACCAGCAGCCTTACAAGACTGATTGGCAGGGCAGGGAGCCTTTGGCCTCCTTCTCCACCATGGTTTTTAACTGCTCATCCTAAAACACACACAAACAGTTAACTAAGCAAAGACAACCAAGGGATCCAGTGTATGTTTCTAGTATTCCTGTGACATAAATACACCACATGGGGCCTCTATACTTGTGGGGCCCCCGGGCAACTTCTTAGTGTGCCCGATGGAAAAGATGGCCCTGTTGATGAGACAACTCTTTTAGAAAGTAAAATATGTAAATTATATCTAAATCCAAGCAGTAAATAAAGTTAAATCAATGTAAATCTAGAACCAGTATTAACAATTGAAACTACGGTTAATCACCAAAATTTTCAACGAGAAACGGTATCATATGTTTGAAAGAAAAAAAAACCCTCCAGCTCAGTGGCCTCCCCTTTCAGCGTCCATGAATGATTCTATTACTTTGTCTTGTAATGTGCAACAAAGTCCAGGGGATACAGAGGAGTTGAATCAAATCTTTGAAAATGAAGACCTATTTAAGACTAAATAGTTTATAACCAAGTGGGACACGCAGGCT
Organism: Phyllomedusa bahiana; assembly: GCA_025379985.1. Classification (NCBI taxonomy): domain Eukaryota; kingdom Metazoa; phylum Chordata; class Amphibia; order Anura; family Hylidae; genus Phyllomedusa; species Phyllomedusa bahiana. The sequence continues at coordinate 9,334 of JAODAL010012170.1, read as the reverse complement.
GCTCAGACCATTGTATGCATTTTTAATATGTTACCTCAGGGCAAGGTTTATGGGCTCTGTGGCTAAAGAGCCAGTAGGAAGATTAGAGCTGGGATTAATTGCCCTGGCACGGAAGAATTTTGTATGTTTTGTACAAGTAATTATTTGTTAAGAGTCACTCTTGTCTTTATTGGATCCAGATATTCTCATCACACAGGCAGACTATGGTTGTATTGATCTACTGCTGCAAACGGTGAGACAAGGCCATCCTGTCTCCGCTAGTTGTTGCACGAATTCACCTTATGCTCAGACTTTACTGGGCAAGTAGATGTCAGAGTGGATACAAAGGCGGAAAAGAGGGATATTTAACACAAAATAATTGAATTAAAAATAAAATAAAAAAACCTTCATGAAAGCATTTGTACAGTTGTAGTAACAGGGATACAGAGAGGCAATGGTCTTATCCTACCAGGTCCACAAAGCTTTAATTTTCACCCAGAATCTTTCACCCATAACCAGTTAAAACTCACAGACATAAATCTAATTTTGCCTATTTGGGTTAAATTTGTAGCAAAAATTCACAGTGAAGAAAAAAAACCAATTAAAAAATAACTTTTACTTGATATGCCTTAAAAGATTGCCCTCCAAAATGGAGGACCACAGCAACAAGCACCAAAATTTGTTCCCCTAGAGAGGAAGGAAATGCTGGTTCCTCTAAATCTAAATACTAATATAGTGGTACTGACCAAGGGGTGAAAATTGTGCCCCCTCGGGGGAAGTAGTCGCCCAACAGAGGGGCCCCACCCCATATTGAGAGCGAACCTAGGTCAGCCCCCTTAAACAGTTCCTAAAGGATACCAGCAGGACTCCCATATGTACTTAGACACTCTAGGAGAAACAATTCTATCCACATAAAATCATTCTTTTTAGTCACATGTACATAACAATAAAAAAAAAAAAAAACCACCGTTCTGTTGTATACTTGATTCATAAACCTGTGTGATGTGTTCAAGACCCACAAAAAAAAACAACGTTACGTTTTATCATTAATTCTAAAACCCGTGTGATTTGTTCAAGACCGAGCGTTTCCCCAAAAATTCTATAGGGTTCATCAAGGGGTAACAAGAGAAACATTTAGCCAACAAGACTAAAATCACAACATACATAGACTTACTACCGATAAGATACTTAGTCAATGATACTCCTTAATGGTGGGTAGCCGTCAAGAGAATCCAAGATAAGTACAGATTGATGATTGTTGAATGCCTCAGTGTGGGACGATACTGGCAATCAACACCCAACTTATTTAATACATTAAATATATCATGAATCTGCTTACCAACCATGGCCATGGATGCTCTCCCCTTCATAACTGTGCTCTCCCCAGCCTCCAGGGACTCAAAAAATCTGGCTATGTTACAGGGGTACTAATAGTTCACCAATATCCAGGCACTCTTCACTCTCTATAGATCTGTAGTTTTCTCTCTCCTCTGATTACACTCACTTTTTCCGGAACACTCGTCTACTTACAGCACACTACCTGCCACACAAAGGTCTCTGACAAGGTAAAAATCATGTGGCATCTTTGTGGTAGTTGTCACACACGGCAATTCTCTCAGGCAGGGGCGTCGCTCAGGAGGTTTATTTTTCTGGGCACAAGCCCGAACAAAGTGCCTGCTGCCCCGAGTCTCAGACCCGCCGGCTCCAGGCGAGACGGGCCTGCAGCGCCTGATAGGATCTATTGAAGCTGTGTGTCGTGCTCTGGAACGCACACCAAAGCTCAGGATGGTTGCGTAGAACGTGCAGGGAAGGGAGGGAGGCCGGACTGCAGGACGGTGATGGGAAGCATGAGTCAGGAAGGATGGGGGGGGCCGACTGCTCATCAGCTGCCAGAGTCAGGTAAGAGTCGGGGCACAGCACACTGACGGACGTGTGACATGATCCGCCCTTCGTGATCTCCGCGGACATCTCCTGCAGCCTGCAGTGTCCTCATGCTTCAGCAGTTCCACAGGTACGCACATCCGGAGGTCTCAGTGAGTGAGAGCCTCCCTGCAGAGACAAGTGACTGCGTAGTGTAATAGGTAGGATATCAGCAATATCTTTCTTGTAATTGTAAACGGTACTGAGTTGTCTGTGTGTGTGTCTGCTGTGTGTGTCTGAGTGTGTGTGTGTGTGGCTGAGTGTGTGTGTCTGAGGGTGTGTGTATGAGTGTGTCTGTGTGTGGTGTTTGAGTGTGTGGTATGTGGTGTGTGTCTGAGTGGGCAGATGTTGTGTTGTGCTGTCTGAGGTGTATGTGTGTGTGTCCTGAGTGTGTTGGCTGTGGTGTGTGAGTGCTGTGTTGTGGAGTGTGTGTGTGAGTTTGTGTGTATGTGTGTGTGTGTGTCGAGGGTGTGTGTGTGTTGAGTGTTGTGTCTTGTTCTGGAGTGTGGGTACTGAGTGTGTCGTGTCTGAGTGTGTGTCGTGTGTGTGTGTCTGAGTTGGTGTGTGGTGTGTGTCCCTGAGTGTGTGTGTGTGTGTGTTGAGTGCTGTGTGTGTGTGTCTGAGTGTGTGTCTGAGTGTGTGTTTCTGATAGTGTGTGTCTGAGTGTGTGTGTTTGTGTGTCGGTGTGTGTGTGTCTGAGTGTGTGTCTGGTCCTGTGTTGTGTGTCTGGTGTGTGTGTGTGCTAGTGTGTGTCTGAGTGTGTGTCTAAGTGCGGGTACCTGTGTGTGTGGTCCGAGTGTGCTGTGTGTGGTATCTGTGTGTCGGTCTGAGTTTTGTGTCTGTGTTGAGTGTGTGTGTCTGTTGAGTGTGTCTTGTGGTCGAGTGTGTGTGTGTGTCTGTCTGAGTGTGTTGTCTGAGTGTGTGTGTGTGTATGTAGTGTGTGTCTGATGTGTCGTGTGTGTGTCTGTTCGAGTGGTGTGTGTGTCTGTCTTTTTGAAAAAGCGGGGGGGGGGGTGATTGTGTGTGTGTGTCTGAGTGCCTGTGTCTGAGTGTGTGTGTGTCTGAGTGTGTGTGTCTGTCTGTGTGTGTGTCTGTGTGTGTGTGTGTATCTGTGTGTCTGTCTGAGTGTGTCTGTGTCTGAGTGTGTCTGTGTCTGAGTGTGTGTGTGTGTCTGTCTGAGTGTGTGTCTGAGTGTGTGTCTGAGTGTGTGTGTGTCTGTGTGTGTATGTCTTGAGTGTGTGTGTCCTGAGTGTGTGTCTGTCTGATGTGTAGTGTCTGAGTGTCGGGGGTCTGAGTGTGTGTCTGTCTGAGTGTGTGTGTGTATGTATGAAATATATGTTTCAAATTGCGTAAAATTGCGGGGCGCATTTCTCGCGTATTTGCGCCTGCAATACGCCCCGATGCAATCATGCGCCACCGCAATTACGCGTAATTCATATGCTCTTACCGTCGAGATCATGGTATTATCCATTGTCGTATTGTATGCACAGGGGGTGCAGCGTGTGGTTACAAAACACACACAGCCGTAATGCGGTGTGTACCAGCAATTTCGCCTGGCAACTAAGCCGTGTGAACTTAACATAGGGCCGGGCCGTATGTATGGGGACCTAGAAGCCCATGCTCTCAGGTAACTGATGTAGATCTCCAGCAGCTTGCAGCTCCACACAGATGATGTCTACAGCATGTCACTCATGTCAACGGATGTCACACTACTATCCTGGAGGATCTTGGCCTTGGCGATGATTCAAAGTTCCAAACATTTTTCTTTTTACAGCCTTGCACACACTTCAATTTGCCAATGTCTTTGCTGCTCACAGAGGTATCACCTCTCTCCACAATTTCTCAAAATGCAGCTCAGGCACTAGGTAGATTCTCCAGTATACACCAGCATTAGAATCTGCCCCACCTGGCGTCCACATGCTATTACCAATCGTTAAAGCCAGGGACGTAGCTATAGAGGGGGCAGTGGTAGCAGGTAAATACTGGGCCCTGCTGCCTGGGGGGTCCAAATAGCTCTCTCCATGCCACCATAGTAAAGACACCAGTATCATACATTCCACTTTTTGCATTGGGGACCAGGTGCTTCAAGTTATGTTGTTATAAAGCTAACCCTGCTATCTCTTTAGTTACAGGTATTGAACACTGGAATCCCAGCACTATGTTTTAACTGCACTTGGTGACACTGCAATATGTACATAACAGAGGGACCAGTTGTTAATACTTCAAGTTACTTTAGCATCCCGACCATAACATCTGCTGAGCGAAGAATAAGTGTAATGCATGAAACCGGATTGAATACAGTACTCAGTCCCAAAATTTGCAGATCTAAACTTTAAGGAGGGTATGATAAGTTCTGTAAGGTTTTATTGCACAGTTCATTTATATCCTCTTAATTTGACCCCACTCTATTGTAAACATTACTATGTCCTGCTAACTTGACGGGATCTAATAAATGGGTATGGAGGTTGCAGCATGAATGATCCTTAAAATCTTGGTCTGAGTTCATATCATGTTGGGACCATGCTCTTCTTCCCCAGTACACTGGTTTGCAGGAACCTGAACCAAAGTTTTGATGAAACACAGGCTCAATTGGCCACTTACCTGGGGATTGCATGATTTCATAAGTTTTTTGAAAGTTATACGATCTTCCTTCATCCAGAACCTCATTGCCTCGAGGACAGATGCACCATTACTTTGCAGCTCCAGGCCAAGCTTTGGTGGAACATCTTGCCGACTTAGCGTTAGCATAGTCCATAGAACGGTGTAGACCTTGTGAAGTTTGGATGGGCTAGTAAAAGGTTATTTTTACATTTATCTACATATATCTGGAAGTTGCCTTGTACTACCAAAGGCGTGATGTTACACGGCTTTTAAGTGGCGTCTTTTTGTGGCACAATTATGCCCTGAAATACGCTGTAATTATGGTATCTTAGCTCTCATACGAGAGCTATGAAACCTACCGGGCTTCCCAGCTGCAGTATTGAGCGAGGCGGAAAAAGTGACATGTCCATCTTTCAGATACACATGGCAGGGATAACGAAAGGAATGGAGGGCGGGCCCCACACTGACTTTAGTAGAGCATGCTGACGCAGCGCCTTCTTCTAAAACACACATGCGTCTTGTGGCACACACGGGGAACGTTGCCGCAAGACGCTGTGTTGGAACCTACACCCTAAGACATGGAATTTGTTCCAATTTATCATCGTTTTGATAATGGCACTGTAATTTTTGTGCACTCTATTTTGGGCTCCTAGGAAAATAAAGCAGCCCCCTCCCACCATTGAAATACTTCTTCCACTTTAGCTTCTTTGTCTCCCACTTTTCTGCCTAGGTTGAAGTGGCCGGCCCTAAGCGGTCACCTCCTGCGTCTACCCATTCGGTCTGGACCTGCTCACTATTAAACCTTCATACCTTGAGGTAGAATATGATAAGCAGTTCACATTTATAGGTAAGATGCCATCATCATGAACTCTAAAGCTCTGCGGGACGTTGAACCAAAGTCTTTCGACTTGATATTTAATAATGAGAGTTTAATAACATCACCACTTTCCATTGGAAGAGTGACAAAATGATGAAAGAAGCGACTCTTACCTGGCACACCTCTCTGCAAGTACAAATTGTTCAGTCTTAATCGGACATTAGATTTCTTGTCTACTGAGCTAAGTGCGCTGTTAGAATTTCATTGCGCCTGAATTTGAGCATCGCTTTCATTTATTTTTGGCTTCATAAATATTTGTTCCTGCTGTGTAATTAAAAGTTTTGACGTCTGCCCTTGGCTATTTTTTTGTATCTTTTTTTTTTCCTGTTCATATTAGCAAAGTGACAGTCCTGATCCTATTCTCTTACTCGGCTAATATTACTTTGTCTTCTTATATAGGTAGTACATCTAAAGTACATCTAGAACTTTAGGGCCAGAGATGGATTTGTTATTGATGGCAGTATTGTGTCTTCAATTTCACATTAAGCTGCACCTTTCTTTGCAGTCTTGAGGTCAGTTTGTTGGATTAATGGGTTTTAACACGTGATAGACGGGTCTATTCATACTTGTTATGACAATGTTAATTTAACTATGTTACTGCCATCGTTGTTAATTTCAGCTAATTCCATGTGCAGTACACAGAGGTTTAAATGGGGCCACTGTTGCACTGGGATGCTAGGCCCACAATCAAGTTGATCTGGGGCGCCTCACCCCATTAGGCTACTTTTACAATACTTACATGCCTTTATACTTCAGCCTGCGTTGATGTCGAGCCTGAATAAGGCCACTATAAAGATGATGGACTTTATCCATTCTGACAGAAGTGACAACTGTTATTTTACCATATAACACACCTTTTAATGATGTGAATGACTCCATCCTACTACACCTATTTGCTGACAATGCAGTTTCTTTAAACAAGGGAGTGTAACAGGGACTGATCTCAATGAAGAAAGGGGATAGATCCAACCTTTCATATCCAAAGGTCTTTAAGCTCATGCCTCCATGTGCTATCTGAGATTTTGTATGTCCTTGACACCTCGGGCAAAACTTATCTAGATGCCGATAGCCATTGATTTCACCCTTAAGGGAAACGGGTTTTTTTTTTTGGTGCACACGTTCGTTTTTCTCTAGCCTTCTGAAGCCATAAGACTTTTTTATTTTTCCACTCTACATAGAAACACCAAGAGGGCTTTGATTTTCGGGACAAGATGTAATTTCTAATGGGTGTTATTCACTTTTACTATATGAAAATACTGGGAAACCGCAAAAAAAAATTCCAAGTGGGATAAAAATTGTGGGGCGAGAAAAAACGTTATTTTCGCCCATGTTTCTGGCGTGTTTTGCCTTTTTACGGCGTTCTTTCTTCGTTAAAATATATATAATGTGGTATATGCATTCTACTGGTTGTTGCGCATTCACGGGCTAATGCAAAACTATTTTCTATTTTTGTACTAACACTGACGGACGTCAGTGAGGGGGGGCATTTTTGCGGTGAAGTGTTCTTTTTATCGCTTAGCAGTGTGGAATGCATGCGCTTTTTGATCATTTTTATTCCATTTTTTGACAGTGACCGTAAAATGGACCAAAAAACGCGATTTTGGGGTTTGGAATTTTTTTTTCTACGGTGATCAGCGTACGGATAATTGCTGTTATTTTTTTATAGATCGGACTTTTTCGGACGCGGCCGGGATACCTAATATGTGTAACTTTTTTTTATTATTTTATTGATTTTATTTGTAAATGGGGAAAAGGGGGTGATTTGAACTTTTTAAATACTTTTTTTTTTGTACTTTAAAACTTTATATTTTTTATCTTTTTTACTGTAAAATTAGTTCCATCTATGGTGCTTAACCACTGTAAACATTTAGTTTTCCCCCACCCCTCTATGGTGCTTAACTCTAGCGGGGCGCAATTGTTTAATACAGGCCTAATGCATTGCGATTGGCAATGATTAGGGTTGTTCAAAGATGGCGGTTTCACACTTCTGTATACGGCTGGAAGTGGGGCACGGAAATGTAAATGACGGGAGCTTCACAGGGCTCCCCAACGCCGTGTCGGTCGTCGGATAGGGCAGCATCAGTCAGGACGCGTCGTGGCATCTTGCCGCAGTGTCTGACGGAAGTTAAACAGACCCATCGGGCGGAGCCACAGCCGGCGCCTGTTACTGACGGGTGTTAGGGCGAATCAGCCGCTTAACACCCGGCCAGTGACTGTCCGGGAGGGTACGCGGAAAGCGAGCGGTTGGGGCTGATCCCCCCGCGCCAAAGCCCTATGGACCAGGGGACGTACTTTACATCCAGAGGTCGTTTAGGGGTTATCATCTCATATGGTCACATCTACAGTGGGGAAATATGTATTTGATTACACAAACAATTTCGCCACATACAAAGAATGAGACAGATGTCTGTAATATTTTGTAGGTTTAACTTCAACCTGTCAGAGTCTGAATTAAAATAAATTAAAAAAATCAGAGCTCCCCTTTCATTTTTATAGTGACAGAAACAAAAAATAAAGGGGAGCTCTGATTGGTTGCTTCATGGGCATACAAGGATCAGTCTTAAACATAGACAGTTTTCATAATTGTCCCCACTTAGGTTACTATGAGTTTATACAGACGTGATACAGTCTGTGACAATTATGTCAATTATACATTTTTAGTATGTAGGATTAGGGTTATACTGTTGCTCTGTGAGTAATGACCCTGCAGACCCCTTTCAAGTTTTTTGTCTGAACGTCAGAATACCCCTTTAATGATCCACATTTCTTTAGCACCAGGCAGATGGTAGCATTAGAGTTGTATTCCAAAAGAGAAGAGGTGTCCGGTATTTCATTAAAAATAGTGATTTTTTTTTTAACTGTAGAAAGTTGAATAAAACCAGCAAGTCCATTGCCTCGAGGACAGCTGCACCAAGACACAGTGACTTGGTTTCAACCTTTAATTTTTGTTATTCTCAAGCCTGAAATGCGTAAGCAAGTCACTGTATCTTGTATTGGAACTGGACTTGCTATTTTTATTCATTTTTCTACAATAAATAATTCACTATTTTGAATGGAATGCCGGACAACTTTTCTCTTTTGGATTGCTACAAGGTGAATGTTCATCATCAAGTCCATGGATCATGGGAATAAAGGAGGAGGTGAGCTGGTTTTTTGCCTCTTACTTATATTAGAATTATATGTAAACTACATGAAAGCATCTTACCTTTTTCCCAATGGTTTAAGTTGGTGGTGGTCTTGGAGTACAGGGAATGTTTTCTTGGTAGACATTAAACCCCTTCATACCTGTTGAGCTTGGATTACACATAGAGATGGGCGAATTGATTCTAACGAAGTGGAATTAGTTTAGAATTTCAGGAAAACTTTGGTTCTGAACGAAGTCGAAGTTTGGGGTACTTCAGGTGAACGAAGTGTGCTTTTGATTGATAAAATAGCTGCGAGCACATGGCGTTACATGGGGCAAAGCACTCTGGGAGGAAGAAGGGCATAGCCTGCATGACATGTGCAGACATGAAGCCAATCAGAGACCGGCGGGATTCTGTGACGTCACCGCACTATATAAGTCCGGGCGCGACGCCGGGAGCTCACAAATCCTCACTGTGTATCAGGGAAGGTGCTGCCGCGGCTGATTGTTGCTGAAGAATTGATTTTTATACAGCGATTTTTGGGGGGTGTCACAGCTTGTCTCAGAGTTTGTTCTCTTAACGTTCTATTTTGATTTTTTGGGGTATTGGATTGAAGTCCAGTGTGCGTCCACTGCTGCTGATATACATTTTTTAAAGCTATTGCTCACAGCACATTGGGAAAATCAAGGGGGATCTAAGCCAGTTCCTGTTGTATTAATTTAAAGAAACAGCGTTTTTACAATACAAATACCACTTCATTTTTGGCTGCTCAATTCTTTTTCGCAATTTACATCCCGGTGGGATTAAGATTGTTTTTCTGCTGTGGTGAAAA